>VSMD01035569.1:0-120320 GCA_008750895.1 Mirza zaza
ATCAATTCATGAGTGGATTAATAAAATGTGGTATATGTATACCATGGAGTACTACTCAGCTTTAAGAAACAATGGTGATATAGCGCCTCTTGTATATTCCTGGATACAGCTGGAACCCATTCTACTAAGTGAAGTATCTCAAGAATGGAAAAACAAGCACCACATGTACTCACCAGCAAATTGGTATTAACGGATCAACACCTAAGTGGACATATAGGAGTAACATTTATCAGGTGTCGGGAGGGTGGGAGGGGGGAGGAGGAGATGGGTATATACAACCACAAAGAGTAGGTTGTGCAACGTTTCGGGGATGGACACACTTGAAGCTCTGACTCGGGGGGGGGGCATGGGCAATATATGTAACCTTAACACTTGTACCCCCATAATACGCTAAAATAAAAAAATAAATAAATAAAGAGAAAAATAAATAACACATCCCCTGAAAATAAGCCATAGGGTATCCTCTTGAGGAAAAATAAATATAAGACCCTGTCTTATTTGGGGGAAAACACAGTAAGAGAAAGAGGAAGTGTCATCATCCCGCAATGGCTGTTCATAAGTCCACAACGTGCTCTCTCTTCTTTGGGACATCCCTCAGTCTTCCCCAGGAGCAAAAACGGCACAAGGACACACCCCTTTCTACCTGTACAGAGTGAACATGTTTGGTTTTCAAGTTTGCATTTTTTAAAAACTTTTCTTGGTTTCTTTTCTGTAAAAGAGGGATAACAGCAATCAGGTTGCAATAAATATTGAGGCTTTAAAAATATATGTGCCAAGTTCCTGTCTCCAAGTTGCTCTTATTGAAAGTTTCTTCAATATTATTATCATTATACCAAATGAAATTGTTTCAGACACCAAAGGGCGGACAGCCAAGAGTGCTGGAGTTATCTACCCTCAAGCTTACATACACCACTTTACCTCTCTGAGCCTGATTGTTTAATATTAAAAAAAAAAAAAAGAGGCATGGTGGATTTATTTCTTTAATGCCCAGTTCATGTCTAGAACATCAGGAATCATCTAGGAATTTGATTTGGACAAAGACAAAGACTAATACTATTCCTTTCAGGGACACTTTTTTTTCTCCTAGCAATTTTTCAAACAAAAAAAATTAAATATATCAATTTGATGCCTTTTGGGGCAACATGTTTTGAAAAGGTCACAGGCAGATTTTGATATGGGGCTGCCCGAGGAGTTCATGCACTGCAGCTCCAAGGTGGGCCAGGAGATTCTGCAGAGAACCGTGTCTCCATGTTTAAAGCCAAGTTTGCTGTGAACTGAATCACAGGAAGCCCTGAGTCGCCGTGAAGAGCAGACTCCATGGAGCTTGTGTGAGCATCACTTTTGAGGGAACCCAATGACAGCCAACAGGCAGATATACGAAGCTAAGAAGCTCCTGGGCAGAAAGTCTCAAAGATGTGCACATTGTGTGATCAGATTTCTATCGAGTGACATTCTTTAAAGCCCCCACAGAGGACTTCAGCTTCAGTTAGGAAAAGGTAAGCTGTGTTGGAGGAAAACTGATACAAATGGTCTTGGAACACTCAGCCATTGATCCATTGATTTGATCTGTTTTCATAAGAAAATGTGGACCAGAAAAATTTTTATCAATGCCAGTGGCAATAAATAATGCATATTATGTTATACATAATATATAAGGTTAATAGCTAATATCCAATCTTACTTTTTAAAAATTTGCATATAATTATATTGCTTTCCTGAAAATCTAGAAATGTCTCCTGAACAGCCTTTGATGGACCATGATTCGAGCAGACTTCAAGGTGGTTACTCTGATACTTGCCTGCTTGTGTTCAGGCTCTTGTATGATCCCCTCTCCTTGGGAGTAAGTGAGACCTCTGATTCACTTCTACCAACAGAACACAGCAAAGATAACATATGTGCATGATAACACATATGCATGATAACACATATGCATGATTACATGATTATACTATAGTCTACTGCAGCAACCAGCTTGCCGGATTCTCTTTTTCCCTGGCTGACTTTTGGAAGCAAATGGCCCAGTTGTTGAAATTCACATGACTAGGAACCGTGGGAAGCATCTAGAAGCTGAAGGAAGCTTCCTACAAGATAACTTATAACCACAAGGAAACAAATTCTGCCAACAGCCCAAGTGAACCTTGAAGCCTTCCTTCCCCAGCCGAGCATTCAGATGAGACCCCAGCCCCAGGCAACTGCCTTTGATTGCAGCCTTGCTGGGACTCAGCTAAGCCATGTCCACAGAAATGGTAAGACCATAAATGTGTATTCTTTCAATCCACTAAGTTTGTTACAGTATTTTTATGGATTAATAGATGACTGACACAGGTCATTAAATCTCAAGTTATTAAATATAGAGTAACACAGTAATTTCATTTGTAAGTCTATATAATAGTTTATTCAATTAAATTGGTCCATTATAAAATATATTTTTAAATGCCTGATTTTAATAAGATTATTTTTTAATTACAGCACAAAATCAGGCATTGCAGATAACTGATTCTTTTTCCATTCACGATTCTGCAGGGGTTCTAAAGACAGCAAGGTCTCAATCAAATAAGAGACACAAAATAACGTAAGAGCAAGACAGCAACATTTGATCATTAGTTACCAGCCACAGAGAGTTCACTTTTGACCCATGACAATTACACAGTGTCACATCAGCTACTGCCAATGTTTAATTTAAAAATTCTGAGAGTTCATATAAACCACTCTGAGAACACTCAATAGAAGAGTTTGATTTTTATTTTATTAATAATATAAATGAAAAAATCTGGTTGTTTCACCAAGCTTACATACCATATTGCTAAATTCTGTAATATTAGCAGCTCAGGGGATAGAACACCTGTCAATAAATTCACAGGAAAATATGTTAATATTACCATCAATGTGGATACTATCTTTTTACAGAGAACAAAATATTTTTAACAAAAAAAATATATTTAAGCAAAGGTGCAACAGTCTATTTCTGCACATCCTACAGATTAAATAATATATCCCCAAAACATCAAACAGTCTATGTAGGTATTAAAGCATTTTTTAAGAGCATGTTTATGAGTCGATTTAAATATGATTGGTATGTTTAAATACATTACTTCAATCTGTCTGCTGTTAAAGATTCAAAAATGCATGTAATAAAATATAATTTACTTAGATATCTAAGTAGAACAATTCTGCTACACACTCAAAGCAAAATGATTTTGCTCACTTCTTTACTTTCTGGTAGCAGAGAGAAAAATGTTTTCATGTTTTGTAAGCTTATCAATATGGAACTGAGCTAAATGTGCTAAATTTCCATATTGAAACTGCCAGATATTAAGGAATTGCTGGTCTCATAAAATTCATTCCACTTTGATGATAGTGTATAATACAATCATATAAAATAAATACTACGTAAAAGCCATGTATTCCTGTACTAAGAAGAAGCTATGATAACCTTGGTCATTACGCTTTGAAATTTTTCAGCTTATTTGTTACCTTAAGACTTAAATTTGGTTAATCTAGTATCTATTTTGCTATTTTTATAAAAGGTAAGCTGCCAACTTTCCCCTCAATTTGCTATCTTAAATTTCTCTAGACCTTGCTTAGCAAGTACCACATGGCTTCTCTTTGGACCTAACCCCAAAGATGACTGATTACAGACAGTCTCACTGTAATTTACATCATTCATGGAAGCACCTCCTTCCTTAGTCATTGGCTTCTCCCATATGTGCATTTAGCGTAGAGATTTCCCAGTACAGAAATGATGGCTAAAAGCTCCCAAGTGAAGATCTGCTAGGAAACTATTTTGGCAAAGCAGTAACATGGGAAGGCTGAATCCCAGATATTTCAGACTTGGTTTTGTTCTCCTCAAGGGTCATAAAGAGAACACTCATTGGACCTTTCAGAGTGTCCTGGAGGCATGGGAGACCCTAAGATCACCACTTAGTTCAAAGCAAATGTAAGAAACGTAGCTCACATCAAACTGAAAGGCTTACAGCAGTGATAGTCAGCTGCGTGAAAACCTCGGCCTGCCCCTGTCATCAGTAATGGCCCAGGGAAGGCAAAGTCTTTAGTTAGAATCTGAAAAATCAATTGCTGGCTGCCAAGGAATGGTGGGCCTGACAGTAGAATGGCACGGAGAATAATAGTGTTCCAAGGAGAGGCCCACTGCCACCTGGATTTTACAGCAGAATCAAACCTGGGGTCATGAACACCTGCCCAGAAACCCCACTGTACCACCTCTCCAGCACACCCTGCTACCCCCCCCACCCCGCCCTGAAGGAAGCACTGCAGGAAGTGGTGTAATTAGAGATACTTAACTGCACAACCACGAATAGAGGAAACAGTGATAGTACAAGCCTGCAGAAACCGCAAAGAAAGAGGGAGGCAACTGATTTTTTTTTAATTTTCAGTTTATAAAAAATAGGGAACAGTCTAAATGGTGTGGTTTGCTCCCATACACAAGCACACATTCCCCAAATGCTTGGCATTTCCCATGTGTGCCTAGGAAGGGACTTCCACTGTGTCCTATAATCTCTCAATTAGCCTTTCTAATCATAAAATCAGAGACCAAACAGATGCTGAAACTATGACACCATAAAAGACAAAAAACACAAGTGTCTTAATCACTGCCCTGTGTATTTCCATGGTAAGAATGGCAGCACTGCTACCTACAATGTTGGCTTAAAGAGTGAAGGCTGCTATGACCCACTTCAATCCTGACACTTTACCCCACTCGAGCACTAGAAGCACCTGTATCCCAAGCCTGAACAGTGTTCAGCAAGTCTTTCCAAAAATCACCTCTTGAAAAATGAGGATGTGCCTTACAGCTGAGCTCTCATAAAGATTTGTCTCATGGAGAACTCTCTTATTTAGGGCAAGAAAGTCTTATTTGGGAAGGACATGGTCTGAAGAAAAACAGAGAAGCGATTCTCAAGAGCAAAGTACAACTTCTGACAACCAGTGGTGCCAAATAAAAGTGCACTGAAATAACCAAAGGGATGGAGGGAGATTTTGTGATGAACTGCATGGGACAGAGTTGTTTTAGATCTAGAAAGAAAACAAAACCCTACATACACTTAGGGTAATCGCCTAAATTCTAAAGGCTGTCTGTGTGTAGCCTCTTGGGGAAATGGGGGAGGTCAGGACAATATCGTTAAAAATTAAGTATCAGTTTCCTAGTTTTTGTTTTTTTCTAAACTTCATCAGTTGCAATCGTTCTATTTTTAAAAAGCAGACTTTATTCTGGGCCTGAGTAAACATAGTGGCGTGGCAACAAAAATAAATAAGCCAAAATCTAAACCATTAAAAAAAAAAACCTCTCTGGGGCTAAAAATGGACACTCTCATTTTGCTTCAAAATTATAGGTTCCGCAGGTGCTTGAGGCCTTCGGGCCAACGTGGTTTTCCTGTGTCCCAAAGCAGCTCGATCTCGTCTAAAGAAGCTAAATGCTAGGAAATGGCAAGGTGTAGGGAATATTCTGGAAGTAAATGCTAAGACCACCAAAGTTGTTCCAAACCAACAGCTGCAACCATCAGACTTAGACAGGAGTGTGTGCCCCACCGAGCTCTATTGAAAAAGTTGTTCTTCCCACCCCCGAAGGTGGTTTTACTGGGCATATTCTGTGGCTTTGGGAGTGTTATCTATGTTGTTGTTGTTATTGGTTGATAAGCTGCACTCTAAAGGCAAAATCCATAGTAGCCTCTTAAAATCTATGACGCTGTATCAGATTTTCTCAACCTCAGCACAGCTGACATTTGGGGACAGATAATTCTCTGCTGTGGAGCTGTCCTGTGTATTGTAGGATGTTTACCCGTGTCCCTGGCCTCCTCCACTCTCTAGATGCCAGCAGCAGCCCTCCCCAGCCTGAATTATGACAACAAAAACATCATTAGACATTGCCAAATGTCCCCAAGGAAACAAAATTGCCCTGATGAAGAACCTCTGTACTACACCTATGAAATAGTGTAACTTTCACTTGAAAAGTTAGGGTAAATCCATTTGCTGCCCTAGAACTATTTGGGAGATAAACAGTTACAAGAAAAAGCAGGAGTGAGAACAGTATCTAAACTCCCATTTCTTATAACGGGCCCATATACTTATGCAGATGTTTCCATCTGCTTGGAAAGTTTCTGTAAAGAAACACTAAGACTCTGTTAATAGTGCTTGCCTCTGGAGAAGGATTCAGCATTTACACTTTTCTACTGCCTGATCTCTTTACCGTATTCACGGACCCTATTTCAATCAAGAATTTTAACAACTTTCCATACTTTTAAAAGTCACATTCAACATATTAAAAAAAAGAAAGAAAGAAAGAAAGAAAACCTAGGTGTTCTGTTTTGCTTTTTAGTCAAATCAGAGTTCAAATGGGCTTCTCCAACCCAAAGCCCCAACGGAGGAAGCTGTGTCCAGGCTCAGATGCCATCCAGCTGGCAGCAGCCTCGACCCTGGCATTAGAGCCTGTTAACTATCACACCCTCCCTCGAGTGGAAACCAGAAGAAGACATGAGAAAGTGACGAACGTGCCACAAACGATTGCATGCTGCGTGATCATCGTAGCCCTGGAACGAGATCGTTAGTCCTAACGCACATGGGTCTCCTTTAAAGCAGTTGCCAGCAGCAAGTCCTACACTGTCTGCAGCCACCCAGGGTGGGAGGTTTGCAGCATCAGTCCCGCGTGGACAGTGGGTGAGTGTGTGTCCCTGTCACGTGTGCTTCCTAGTCATCCCCTAAAAATGCTTCCTTGCATTGCTAGTTCGGGGAGCTCCAGTCCCAGCGTCTGGCACGAGCTGCAAAACTGTATGACACGAGGTCATTTAGTTCTGGGTTTTGGCCCCCCACAACAATCACTAAAAAAATGTCAAACTGCAGGGTCCCAGGCCTGCCCTGGGCTTGCTGAATCAGGACCTCAGACGTTCGGTGTTCACATGTTAGCAGACGATTCCGGTGAAACTTTTGGCTTATCTGTGAGTCAGCATTTGAGAATTTCTTTAACTTTCACATGAAAATCATAATCTTATGTCAAATATAGTGACTCTCCCCAGGGCTGAATTTAGGAATTTTTCCTAAAAAAGACTGCATACTGCATGTGTCAACCTTGAAACAGTTGGGAGAGATTTATTCATCCAGAAAAGAGTGCTATAAGCACTCATGATGCTCCACGATATACTTAACACAGTCAGAATCACACTCTTCAATCCACGGGCTCCACATCTGTGGATTCAACCATGCAGGGATCAAAAAACGTTTGGGGAAAAAAGTCCTACAATGTTTCAAAAAGCGAAACTTGAATTTGTCCCACACTGAGTACTCCACTGAATCCACACCGATAAAGTGATGTGTAGGCATTGTATGAGGTGTTGTAAGTAATCTAGAGATGATTTCAAGTATATAAGAGGATGTGTGTAGGTCGCACGCAAACACTACCCCATTTTATTTGAGGTACTTGAGCATACATGGATTTTGGCATTTGTGGGCTTCCTGGAAGTAATTTCCCATAGAAACTGAGGGGACATTTGTAGACTCAATTATAGGCCACTGGGTTAACTTCCATGCAGGCATTTCATTGCTTAACACTGTTTGGGCTCCTTTGGCAAAAGAACTTGTCACTGCCTGGAATGACAAGGTGACATGTGAACAGGTTCTTGAAGCACAAAGAGTAGTGTGCAGGGCACTGAAGGGAGAGGGTAAGAACAGAACTGCAGTGAGAAGTTCAGTGTGGCTTCACCATAGAGGACCCTGGCCGGGAATTTGGAGAGAAGTTACAAGTTAAACTGATGCTAGCTGTTGACCAAGAAGGCCTTCTTCACATTCTTCCCAGCTTGACTAAACTTTACATGTGTGTCTTCCTGACTCTAGGCCCCTGGCCTCCCTTTTCTCAAAGCATTTACTTAAGAAAACTTACAATTGTAAACTCTTCCACTGCCCCTTTGGGATGTAAATCTTCCCCCAGCTCTTGGCAGTTTTACAACCCAGTTCCATTGTCTTTCTCAAGGACAGGGGACCCATCCCTGTGAAACACAGCGATCAAGGAAGACACCCTCACCCCAATTCTCAACCTTACCGGGAGGGCAGGAACCTGCTGTGATTTGAATGTGTCCCCCAAATAATTTCATGTGTTGGAAACAATCTCCAAATTTCATGTGTTGATGGCATTTGGAGGTGGGGCCTTTGGGAGGCAATCAGGACTAGATAAGGTCATCAGGACAAGAGCTCTGGCCCTTTTACCATGTTATGACACAATAAGAAGACCATCACCAGACACGGCCCCATGACCTCGAACTTACCATCCTCCCCAACTAAAAAAATACACATCTTTTCTTTATGAATTACCCCATCTGTGATACTCTGTGATAACAACAAGAAAATGGACTAAGACAGAGCCTAATTTTGATAAGCACGCATGAGCAAAGGCAGAGGGGCCTCATCACAGTGGCCAACCTCTCCCTAAACACTCTCCAGTACATTTCCTCTGCTCACCACGGTTCCCAAAGCTCAGCATTTGTCCTCGAGGCTGCATCAGAAGAAAAAGAACAAGTGGTTTGAGGAGAAGAAAACAGAAGTTTATTATTACGTTGCCGGCAAAGGAGGAAAATGGCAGACACTCACCTCTAAAACCCAAATTTCATGACATAAGCAGAAATACAGAGTATTTTAAAAGAAGGGCCCTCAGTTCTAGGCTACTGTGTTAGTGATTTTAATTGTCCCATCTCTGCCAAAGACAAAGCCTGTGACCTCTGCCCACCTGGGCCCACCTGGGGGGCTGGCGCTAGGGATGGCTGAGCTATCTCCTGCAACACAAAGAACAAAAGAATCCTCCATGCTCCAGGGATGCAGGCCAGGCCTCAGTTTCCAAAAAGAGTGGAGGAAGTTTTAAAGAGACAGAAAATATTTTTGCTGTTTTTTCAGGCCATTCCCTCTGTTGTCAATATTTCTCATACCTATGGGGAGGGAGGTGAGTGCTCTGTTACACCACAATACCTCAAAACTCCCCTGGCTCTTTGTTTCAGTGGAGCTGAGCTCAGCCTCTCTCCCCCGTGGGCATATTCTCAACCCTTACTTTGCAATAGTCTTCTATAGAGTCTTCCTTACCTGTTTGACTCACCCAGTGCAATCTTTCTTTGACACTATTGACGGAAGCTGCATGTAAGGAAAGTCTGTTTCTTGCTTTATCTCAAGGGTAATATGAAGCCAGCGAGAGCTGTGGGTGCCAGGACCGAGTGGCTGTGCACAGAGGTAACCTGGGTACCAAAGTGGAGAACACTGGGGAACAGGATTAAACCAGAGGAGCAAGAGGAGGCACCAGGCCGGTGAAGGAATTGCACCTCACACTATCAATGTGGTTGAAAAGGATGGAAAAGAAGAGCTCTTCCGTGCTGGTGGATGTTTATGAGATAGAATTTGGGGGCTGACTATTAGAAAAGGGGCTTCAAAGAAACATAGAATTTAGAATGACTCTGAGATTTCTAACTTAGGGAAACTATGTAAATATATTTATAGATAAGAAAATCCAACTACCAAACAGCCATTAAATGAATACAACCTGCTCCTACGTTACTACAAAATTATTTTCAATGTTTACGATAAATATTTCAGAGCTAATGATCTGGGCTTGGTTTCACTTGAGTAGTTGGCTGATTTTTCTCATTCCTCCTCTTCCCACTCGGCATTAAATAATTGGCATCCACTCCCGATAAACATTTCTTAAACACTCTTCAACGTCACTGCCAAGGGAGAAGCTGCCTTTTCAGAACGGTGTGTCTCAGGTTTGTCACGGGGATGGGCCAGTGTGAGGAACAGGGAGAGTGAGGTTTGACAGTGATGAGGCAGAGGTGAGTCTCATTGTTCTTAGTGGGCACCAAAGACAGCAAAGGCATCCTCACGAAAGACTGCCCTAATCAATTTTCTTCCCCAAAGGCTCAGCCCTTCTCGTCCAGTGATTAGAAGAATCCAGATGCCAGGAACTGGGAGAGGAGCTGCATGAACTGTTCTCAGTCTGGATGAGCATTTACTTACTCCCGGGCTACGACTCCGGGCATTTTCCACTTCCCCAGGTGAGAACTTTGGGGCCTTCGCCGGAGAACTCCAAGGTTCTGTTTGGCCAGGCCATGCTGGGGAACCCCAGAGCTGCCCAAGTGGTCGCAGCTGGAAAAAATGTCTTTGTTTCTTGGCACAGACCAGAAGGTGGTGAGCAAGGGTGGCTTTCCACCTTGACAGACGTTGGTAAATAAGCCCCAGGAGGCTCTGAGGCAGAGTCAAGCCGAGGCAGGTCGCAGGCAGCAGCAGCTCTGTGCCTGCCCGGGGGTGGGCGGAAGGTCTAGGCAGGCCCAATCCCGCCGCCGCCCAGCATGGGGCTGGCGTCCTGCCTGGGGGAGGCTGGCTCCTAAATGCTACAAATAAGGGAGCACTGCAGATGAAAGTTGTACAGGTTTATTAGTAATAACACCATTCAGGTCACTAAAACTTCAAAGCCCTTTGACTAGCAAAGTCTAACTAATCTTTACAACACCCCAGTGAGCTAGGTAAGCAAATAAGTCTTATTATCCCCATTACACGGAGGGCGGAGGGAGCTAAGCAGCTTTGCTCGGGGCTTTAGAAGATCAGCGTTACTCACATCTGGGTAACTACCAAGTCCAGACTCAGGACGGCAGGCTGCCCTTGCCCCACTCACTCCGCTGCCCCTGAAACCATGGGCAAGGCCAGGGACAAAGTCTCTCAGTATTCAGGGCAGAACTTGTGAAAGCAGTAGGCACTGTTTTCTATTGTGGCTTTAATAACAGTAAATGACAGTAATTTTGCCAAATTAGAAATGTCTGACTTGAGATGTTGAGCAGACTCCTGGCTTACGAGAAATGACACTGGAAGGTTTTGAAAAATTTCACCCAGAGTTGGACCAGGGGCTTCTCCCTGCTATAGTGTTCCGGGGTGACCTAAAAAGTTTAGGCATGGGTACCTAAACATTCCTTAGCAGGGTTTCTTATCCTTCCTTAAATAAAAGACAATATTTTTCTAAATATTATGTATTTAAAGAAATTTTAGAAAATACAAAAAATTTCAAAAAAAATAGTAGTGACTTATCTCTTCTTAGTGGGTTATTGGTGATTTCTGGTAACATTTGGAGATATGTCCTACCTGTAAATTTTACACATGTAAAAACATTTCTATCACATAAAATTGGGGTTATTCCATTTTCATGCAAATCCTCGAATACTACTCAAAATTCCCGTTTAAATGGCTACATAGCAATCCATCAGATGGTGACATCCGTTTGCTTAGCCAATCTGCAGCTACCAGATAATTTGGTGGTTTCCAATTACTGCTATCACAACACAAGATAAATATTCCTTCTCATAAATCTTTTAGGTTATTTCTAATTTTTAGAAGACAAATCGCCAAGTCAATGGATTCATACATATTTAAAACTTTTCATACGTACTGCCATATTGTTCTCCAGAATATTCTATCAATTTCCACTTTCACCTGCTTTGAGAGATTAATTTTTCTGACCCTTTCAACGTTTCTGTGTTGGTGGGGCTTAAGAGTAGTGACGGGTTGTAATGTATGCCTAGTGCATTAAAGCCGTGTCTAAAAGAAGCAAATGTTTTATTTAGATGGAATGTTTCCTTGGGGTGACTAGTGAGGGCTACCAGAAAATAAAGAAAAAGAGCCACCATCATCTATTCAGCAACTACTAAAAATCACTCATGTAGAAAGTTCTTGCAAGGAAGGTGTCCCCATTTCACATGGGAGAAAAATGAGGCCCAGAGGCATTCACTAATGTGCCAACATCATCATTCCTAAGCAATAGAACCAGGATGCTGGCCCCCAGCAGTCTGCTCCATCCCATGGGATATAAATGGGAATCCTAATGTCCTGGGACCCTGAGCAGGCAGACAAGAGACAGATTTTGTTCATGACTTTTTCCCTTCCTTTTCTTCCAAATTACCAAGGGCAGAAAAGTTTGTGACCCTCCATCCAAAGCAACCTGCATCCTGCAGTGAACTCCCAACAGGCTTATGTCGAAAGTCCTTTGTAAAGACCTTGGGTCTGTGGAGTACTTTTATTTAAATCCTGAGCCACATATTGGTAAGAGGGCAAGCTCCGAGCACACACATGTGGCTTTTAGTCCTGACTCTGCAACACAGGATGTGTATGACTTTGGGCAAGCCCAATAGGGTGAACCCATTCCACCCTTGTGAAATGAAAAAGAATTAGAATTGAAGGAGACAGTGCCTGTAGAGGAGTTATCCCAACATCTGAACATGGTAAATCCCCAAGAAACAGCAGCTCTTAAGATGGTCATGTTGGGAGAATTCCTAATATTTCAAACAAGTGGATAAAGACACAGCATAGGTATCTGACCCAGAAGGAGACCTAAAGTGATGTAGCTTCCACACTGCAAAGTCTACTCCCTTGATGTGAGGGCTACATTACCCAGGTAGACACAAAAAAAGAAATTTCAGGAGTGGCAGATTCCTTGTTGCTGTGGTGTGTGCCTCAAAAGAATCATGCAACACTGAGCACCGGCTAGGAGCTTCGGCTCTGGGGAAACAGACAATCTGGATTCCACACCCAACTTTGTTTGGTAAATACCATCATGCAGCCTGGAGCACCTGCTCACCCTCCATAAGCCACGTGCATAAACTAAGGAGCAGCATAGCTCTTCCTGCTGTGAGAAGTACATGAAACAATACTACATATGTAAAGTAGTATTTACACAATGCCTGTCACATCAAACACAAAAAGCTAATTAGAGGAATTACGGTAATCAGGCCCGCTGTTCACTGTCTTCCTCCCACCTCTTCACCTCTTTGAAGCTGGCCGTAGCCACGTGACCTCTCTTCCAAAGAGATGTGAGTGGGAGGGACCCGTGCCCCCTCTGGGTGAAAGCCCTGTCATACACCATGTTCTGCCACATACCATGCCAAAGCCCTGTCATATATCATGTTCTCTTCTTCCCAAGACAATGGCCCCCAACATTCAAGGTGACAGTGGCCAAAGAAATCAATCAGACTGCCACCCAGGGTGAGACTCACTCAGAACGCCGCCTCCGGCAACCCCAGATGCACACGAAGCATGAATGAGAAACAGACATGTGTTGTTTATAGCTAGAAGATTTAGGGGTTGTTTATTAATGCAACCTGACCCATAGGGACTGCTGCAGATATCGTTAATATCATGAGTAATTTATAAGCCTGGTTCAGTAAAACTGGAAAAAAAGATCCCAGTTGTTGATCAAAACATTTATAGCAATTTTTATGATGAGGACATCTTCAATTATAGTAGGTGGCTAAGAGAAAGACAATGGGAAGTTGAAGGTGGAAACTATGTTGCAGACCCCCTAGGAACCGACTCCGCTTCCTCCCTTGGATAATGTGACAGCCTCAGAGAGGCCAAATATGACTTGGGAACCAGGAGAACCCAATTCCCCTCACGTCCTCGTATCACACCCTGCAATCCACAGAAGCATGATATGAGTATCTTGAGGATGAATGAATAACACGGTCTCAAAATAATGGGACTGACATCTCAGTGCCTGTGGGACCCTACCTGTCGGTCTCCCTGTGCTACTGCTCAGCTGGGCACCTGGAGAGAAAGCTCACCAGGGAACACTGCACAGAGATAGAATGGAATCCCTCCTGCCCTGCGCCCACACCCCACCTTCCAGAACTTTCCATACCAGCAACTGAGTCAATTAGGGAGACAATAGTGTGGCCTCATCCCACCAATCCATAACTCACCAGAAAGACTGGAAATTCTTCAGTACAATATAAGTTAGAAAAGGAATGCTTGATTTAGGACTAGACATGACTTAGGAAAATTTGGAGAGATTGTTGCCAAAGTAACCGGTCTTTGGTTTGATTAGAAAAATAAGCAAGGGAGATTTATATTTTAATATCCAAGATCTGCATCATAACTGAGTTTTATAGGTCCATGCTTATTATGTTGAATAATGTTGCTATTAACAGTCTTCTCATCCAATAAGTCTGTATGTATCCCTTTTAACAAGATTCATTAAATACCTAGCTGAACGTTACAGTTACAAGCAAACTCATTTACTTAAAATTAAATGCTCTGTGGTACGTTTTTATTTCCTATTTTGCTTAAAGGAAGAATGCAAAAAAATAGGAAAAGTAACAACCTGCTACTCTTAGTTAAATGATTGGATGCTCTTTACAGTGTAAGATCTATAATGCAAATTATTAAAAACAGGGCTATACATGTTTTAAATTAAAGAAATTATCGACTGTGAATTCATTACTTTTGTCTCTCAAAATATATACAGCTGGCCCTGTTTTCTAAAGGCATTTGTCCTATGGGAAATTTTTCCTTCCACTTTTTCCCTAAAAGTTCAGCAGCGTGTGGTTTTGTTTTTGCTTTTGTTTTCTTCTATCTGCCTCTTGACACTTTCAAGCACAGAAAAGACATCATACAGAGCTCTGGAAGATTTTTTGTTTTGATTTTTGTTCTTTTATGGCACCCCCTGATAGCATTACGTGACTTTGGAAATTTATTCTGTGCTGTGAGAAGGAGGGATGGAGTGAAGAGTTCCTGCTCTGTGTTCAAAGAACTGAGTCAGTTCTACGGAGGCTATATGGGATTTTTCCCCACATTGCTCTATTGCCACAGAAACAATCCTCAGCTCAGTCTGGGGCAACAGCCAAAGGAATTGTTTAAAACAGCAGATCCTGGGTGGGGACCCAGGGGTTAGGTGGCGATGGGGGGACTAGCCAAAGAAAGTTGCATAATAATAATTTTTATTCACTTCCAAATATTTCCATAATATTTATTTAGCTTTATTTTTCTTCATTGTGTAAGCTACATATGGCCCCTGTAGAAAATTTAGAAAACTATAATAAAGTAAAAATAAAATCATTCATAACCTGACCACCAAGAGATAATCATCATTATTATTTTGTCCATTTCTTTCCAGTCTTCTATCTCTATATAATTAACTTCAAAAATATATATATAAACACATAAAATATAAACATTTATATAGAACTGATATTTCTCGAATAATATATATAGAGAGAGGATATATTTTCATGCATATGAAGTCAAATCCTTTAAAAGCAGGACACTACCAACTGCATAATATCCATGCCATGTATGCAGCATTGTTCATTTCATCATTTCTTTACTGGTGGTCATTTCTTTACTGCGAATTTAAATTGTGCATTTTTTTTCTGTCCTTTGTCTATTTCCATAATAAACAAGAGCTATAATAGCCAGCAGGAAAAAAGAACTACCAGATCACCTTGTCAGGTGAATGATTTAAAATAATAGTAAAAAAAAAATTCTATTTTTGCCAGTTTTGCCAGTGAATTACACAGCTTTAATTAAAACAACCTATTGCCTGAATGTGGAGATCATCAGTAAAAATGAGGACTCCCACCCGACCAATAAGCCAATGAAGGGCCTTAGAACAGTGGGGTGCTGTGACCTGGGCTCTGACTCTCCTGGGACAGACACCCGGGGATCGAATGGGGCTGCCAGACCAAGTGGTCAGTCCAAGGGAGAGAGCAGGCAGGGCATAAAGATGCTACCCCCAAATTCTGGCCCCATGTAGGCCAGAATATTTTATTACCTGGGGAGTATATTACCTGGGGAGAAGAGGGAGGAGAAGGAGAAAAGAGGAGATGGAGGAAGATGGAGGAAGGAGACTGGGGAGAGGACCGAAGGAGAAGAGGAAAAGCCAGCTCAGGGAGACGGGCGTGGGGCAGGTGATGTGCACGGTCCGGCGTGGGCTGGCACCAGGGCTCCTGGAGGAAGCCTGGCCCTGCAGACTGGCAGAGCACAAGGGCACTGGAGAGCCAGCCCACTCTCCTGAGCTGCAGGGGGAGGCACACCAGCAGGGCAGGAGTCCAGATGCCAGCGGCTGGAAGGGCAGAGTTGGGAAGAGGTGATTGGAAGACAAGAGTGACACCGCGGAGCCCCAAGGTGCTGATGGACACCAAAGTCACTCAACAGATGGAAATTAAATGCCCGCTCCATGCAATATGCCATTGGTTTTTATGGAGCATGCAAGATATAGATCACAGACGTCCACCCTCAAAACACAATGTCAAAGCGATTTGATTCCAGAAAGATGACAGAGAATGTGGTAAAGGAGGAGCTGATAAAAGCTGTGGATGCTGAGGGAGAGGAGCCTCTCCGAGGTTGGGTCCCGATGACCAATTAGTCAGTGAGCAGAAAGGCCCTTATGCTGAGTCAGAGCCTCCCAAGAACCAAGGACCGCTGCCCTGGCTCACCCGGCTGAGGCCAAGTTTGAACGCAGCCTGTAGAGCAGGGCTGAGCCCGAGGCCAAAGCTAAACCAAAACATCTGCCTACCAGGTAAAAGGGGTTTCCAGGGAGGAGTCAGACACACATGGGGACACCAGCTGTGACAGACATGAATCAAAGGCAAGGACAGACCTTTCCCACCAGGAAACAGAAGTCTGGTTTGAAAAAGACCCAGGAGTAAATAGGCACATCTGAGAATCATGCTTTTCTTTTCCTTTTTGTTATTCCCTAAGGGCATTCTGGTATTTCATCTGACAGTCTACATATGTTTTAAAGAAGTATCCATTCACTAAGAAATTACAAGAGGAATATCCACCATGTGCAAGGCACAATGGCATGTGTCTTCTTCTACCGCAAAGTAAGCTGGATGTTTGTTGCCTGTGATCTCATGATGATGTTCCCATCATCAGGGTAGAGATGGCTCCTTCCTCTCTGCACGGTGGTGATGAGTGCAGTGGAGCTCACTGCCATCTGCACGGCCCCCTGCCACCTGGCCCTGCCTACCTCTTCCTCCTTCACCCCTCGCCCAAGACTGTGGCCACCCTGGCCCCCTCCAACCAACCATCATGGGCCACTGGTATCTTAAACGTGTGACTTTTTCCTGTGTCTGAGACTTCACACGCTGCAACTCGCCCCATTCTTATACCTTTGGTTCTTTTTCATTCTTCACAATCTACTTTTATTTGTTTTTTATTATTATTATTTTTTAGAGGAGGGCATCTCACTGTTTCCCCGGGCTGGTCTTGAACTCCTGATCTCAAGCAATCCTCCTGCCTCAACCTCCTGAGTAGGTTAAAAAACTCTCACATCTACTTATAAATGTGATGTTCTCAAGGAGGCTTTGTGGACAGCTCTGTCAAAATCTTCATCATGCCCATCCCTATGGCCCTCAGCTCAAGTTTAATTATATTCAAATTTTTCTTTCTTTATTTGTTTTCTATTTTCTCAAATAGACTTTCCAAAGAAAGGCCCATGTCCTTCTTAGTCATGGGTGCCTATCACATAGTAGGTCTCTGCGAATACATTCTCCGGTTTCAACACATCAGACTGGGACATGCATAGAATAAGCTTTAATGAAAAACACAGCCATTAAAATAACATTTATTTTCCATTTCATAATATTTTAAATGATTTTAGAAATATACAAGAATAATTCATCTACATAGCACCCAATGACATTATTTCTATTTTAACCTAATCATCCTGAGCAACAAACTAAGGACCCAAAAGTGAAAAACATAGTTATTTTGGCCAATAGGTATTTTTAACAGTTTGACTAGAAGCTACGCTATAGCAGAAAAAAATGTTTCATTCATATTAGTATTGTTAGTGCCAAGTAGAGCTCCTGGCAATTAATAGGTGCTCAGTAAATGCACTTTTAATTGCAAGTTTTTTCTATTTTAAACTGATATATGGCAGTTATCTTTAAAAATATGGAATCCCATAAGGTAAAGAGAAAATCTCCTGTCCATCCCTCCAGTACAACTCTTTTTACAGAGGTAGCCAGAAAACAAGTCGGTGTATATTCTTGCAGCCATTTGCCATGCATTTATGACCACAAATGCATATGCAAGAAGATGTTAGGTTACACATGCTGTTTTACAACTTGCCTCATTCACTTAATATAGCATAAATATGTTTCTGCATTTGCAAAAATAGATACGACCCATTCTTTTAAAGGCCATATATAAAGGCCATATATTATGCCACACTTTATTTAACTAGGTTCCTTCTGTGGGCATTTAGATTTTTTCCACTGTTAAAAATAAATAAAAAAGCAATGAGCATCTGCCATTGCACAGTTAAGTAGCCATAAATACAGGGTGAATTCCTAGAAGTGGAATCGCCAGGTCAGTTCACCTTGCAAGAAACATAAAAGCACCCAATGGCTGCTATATTCACATCCGCCCTTGCACACACTAGGGATTTCCTCACAGTGGCTGGATGGGGGCAGGATTCCCACACATGCACAGCCCAAATCTCCTTGAGCTGGGCCTCTCCAGCCCAATTGGCCTAACTCACCCCTAAATTTGCTTCTGGAAAATACGCCTTATTTTTTTTAAATGCATGTTCATCATTTAATATACGTCATCATTTTTTATCATAACTTTTAGTAAGACAAAATGAAAACACTCATTGTCATTAGAAAACAGCAGAGCCGCTCTTCAGTTAGGGCTGGAGGACACAGCAGAGCAGCAGGTAGGGGACTAGGGGGGCAGCACAGTCTTTGCAGCTTGTAAGTGTTCAGTTTGGAGTGCCCGACGCAAAGCTCACCACTTCTGAACCTCAGTTTTCCCACCTCTAACAAACCCCAGGCACGTTGTGTCGGTAGGAAAATCTATATGCAGTGTCCTGCTCTTGAATATAATCCAAATATAGAAGTGGTCATTGTTGGCAATGAGTGGGGCATTCCTGGTAAGGAGTAGAATCCTTCTTCAGCAATTAATCCTCACTTCACACCAGGAACTCAGAAGGAGAGGAATCTTTCTCTATTTCCCCACCAGGAATGCCCAATACAGCCTGTTCCCCTTGAGTAGCACCTCAGGTTGGGAGACACCCTGGGGATACTCCCACGCCAGCGCCACCAGACAGTGCTGACAAGAGAATGCCATGGGGCCAGGGTGTCGACCCTCATACACACTGTGGCCTCTCTGGTAGAGGAGGAAATGCCTAACTGTAACGGGAATGCAAAAATCACTTCTCGAGTAAAAGAATGAATGAGATGCCCACCCAAGAAGCTCTCTGATAAATGTTCTTTCTCTTTCTCCTCTGGAGAATCAGTTTAAACCAGGAGTCCTCAGCCATAGCTTTATTGACATTTGGGACCAGGTGATTCCCTGTTGCTAGAGGCCCTGTTCACGCATGGTAGGCAGCATCCCTGGCCTCTGCACTCTAAACACTAATAGCACATCCACCTGCAAGTTGTGACAACTAAAACTGTCTCTAGACATTGCCAAATGTCCCTGGGAGGGAAAAAACTGTCTCTAGTTAAACACCACTGGTTTAGACTACAAGAAACAACCAAATATATTTTTTTCTTTATCAAAAAATAAAAAATACATAAGGCTGAAAATAGCTTAATTTTTACTAAGTTTCCGAATCCAAATCTGTTTTGAAAGCTAAGCCAATAATATAAGCCGTAAGTTAGCAAAGCAAGTCCTCAGGGCAATTTACAACTGATTGGGGAATATTAACCACCCGAGTCAAATCAGGCGTTAGCTGCGGCTGATCTGGAGGGGATGGGGCATTAATAATTCAATAAAGGAAAAGCTACAGGCAATGAGACCCTAGAGTTATTTATTTGGCCAATTAGATTCATTTTTGGTGGCAACTCTGCTTTTGTGAGCATGACTATGCCATGTGTATTCTTCAATTAATCAGGAAAATTGTACGTCGCAAATCTGTTCTTGTTGCCTTTCAGCTGGAAGATGTGCAGTACAAGTGGTCCTCGAGCCTGCAGAGGAGGGAAAATGTGCTGGCAACAGCCGCAGACGCGTAACTTACACGCCTCGCACGGAGCAGACAGATGCATGGAGGGGCGTGTAAATTAAGCGTGTCGGCCTCGGCTCTCACCGCGCCTCTCCTGTCTAACTTTCCAACCTCAACCCAGGGCAAGACAGGGATGAATTATACCAGGTAAAACGCAGACCCACTGACTTGTGGACATGCACTGTTTATTCCCGTTAGTAACGAACAATCCTATCTCAACCACTAAGAGACTGGAAAACATGGTATAAAATATACGTCTGGTGTAGCAAATGCAAAACTTCTCCTTCTTAGACTTTGCTCACAAATTGGGGTATGGAATCTACTATCGGTCCCTGAAGTAGACCTATTTGGTGGTTTATTTTGGTCCAGATCACAATGTGGAATGTTTCCCTGTCACCCTTTGGTGGCCAACGGGGAGTCAACTTGGAGCCCCATAGGCAGTGATGGCCAGGTTGGGAATTAAAAAAAAAAAAATCACTAAGAAGAAGATCTAAACCTACTTAGTTCTGTTCATTGGGACAAACCCATAGGAGTTCTAGAGATTTCTGCCTAAGCAAGCTGCTAGAGATTGTTTTCTTCTTAGTCATTTATAACCTTAGCTCTTCCATTTGTAGTCTATATTTCACTTCCTTTTCCTTTCTCTCTGCCCCTTTTCTCTTTTGGCTCCACTCATTTGTTCAGAGGCCAGGCTCTATGACAAATAGAGGAGCCTGCAAGCTCTGGGGCTATCCAGGAGCTCACGGACAGGTCACTGATGAGATTCCGGGGAGAGGATGCCCCTTATCACTGACTTGGCCTGGCTGTCTGAACCAGGAGCTGTCCTACCACGGGGAGAAGGAGCTGTAAAGCGCACACCTCTCCTTCTGCCACCTGGAGCCCCGGGGCCAGCAAGTCCCCCCCGAAGGGAGCACAAAGTGGAAATCACATCTTTCATCTCACTGAAATGAAACTGACGGTTCAGTAAACAAAGCGTAAAGAGTCCCAGCTCCCCAGGAAATTTCACTGACCCCAAAAATGATCTTTGTCAACCAAAACATACTTTTCTTTTCTCTTTTAATGTGATTTTGGCTGTGGTCACCAAGGCCAGGGAGTGGAGAGCAGGCAGTGATCACACTGTGGGCTGAGGGCTGAACGGGGCCGGATGCTCCACTCACTTAAGTCGCAGATCCGTGTCACTCCGGAAGATCCGGGAGATCTACGGCAAGTGTTCAAACGTGACACGTGGGAAAAACATCCTATTAATTCGGCACAGTCTTGGGGGCTAATATGAGGGCAATTGGAGGCCCACTGAGGCAGAGCAGCAGCTTACAGGAATGGACTCAGGGCAAATACATTCTGGTTGAGGGAGGGAGAAAAATAAAAAATGCAAGACATTCCCTAGAGCAGGTAACCTACAGGCCGACGTCCTGGGTGGGTGGCAGGTGGGAGGGGAAACAGCCCCCTATGGTCATCCAGTAACAAGTGGCCTGGGCACCGGTGGCTGGAACAGAATGTGGGGTGTCAGTGGTGTGCTGCTCCATGTTTAGTAATCACGTCTCCGGGAAAGGGAGGGGAGGCCCTGTCTGTAGGGTTTGCCAACTTCCACGGTATGAATATTCTCATGGCAGCCTACTCCAAGCTACCAGCAGGCAGGCACCGTGCAGGGACATGGGGAGGGATGCATACAACTGGCTCTCACAGGCGAGAGGAGCACCTCCATCCAGCACAGAGCGGCCCCGGCAAAGGAGGTACGATGGCAAAGGAATGGGGTCCTGGAGCCCCACTTCCTACATTGGGGATTTGCCCTACCAGGGGTTTTCGTCTTGACGCAGTTGGGCTTTACTGATTATTTATTCCAGGAAACCGAAGGGAGCTTCTTTCCTTTCTCTCTTCCCACTCTCCTTTATGAAATTCTCAGGAATTTAAAAATTCATGAAAAGCACATAGTAACTTAAATCCAAACCTCAAAGAACTATCCATTTTTTTCTCCTATGGTGACCCCATTGTGTTAAGTATTGCATGAAATTATCATGCCAATAATTGGGATTCAGAAGTACTTTAGGAAGAGATTTCCTGTTAATGGCATTTATTGACAAGGATTTCCACCTTCTCATTGTCTGTCTCTCTTCACCGTCCCTCTATCACCCGCTTTGCTCTCCTTTTCTCTCCACTGTGTCTCTCTTTTGGGCTGTCTCCATCTTCTCTCCATCTCTTTTCCCAAGTCTCTCTACATATCACTCTCAGCTTCTCTCCTCCTCATCCTCCCCTTCCTCCCTCCCTCACTCTCAACTTTTCAGAGAGGCCCAGATTTCTAGTGCTATTCGCATAATATACCTGGCAACTGCAGGCCCTGGTTTCCAATGCACTTAAAAGAGTGACATATCAGATCTTGTGGCTAACAGGAAGAGGCACGGCAAAATATCACCCCTGACAAAAGCCCAAACTAGCTCTGCATGCATAAAAAGGTACTAAGCCTTAACCCATACAGACTTAACATTATGTATCAATAACAAGTACAATGTGACAAAAAGATTGTATAGACTCAGGGAGGAAATTACTAACCACTTAAAGTTAGCTGAAAATTCTGCAATAAGAATTCCGAGTTTTATTTCTCTTTTCTTCTCTGGTTGCCCTTCACCCTGGTACATGCTAGCCAGCCAAGCCTTTGAATTACATATTCTTATATGTCAAAAGGTACCAAAGAGAAAAGTCAGTCAGATCCAAAGATTGAAATAGATTATGTTACAAAATAAGTGCAATTTAAAAAAAATAAATATACAAAGCCTTGGGGGAAAGGGAAAAAGGCAGCTGTGAATGGATTATACAATGAATAAAAACCCATTAAAGACAGAGATAACATCAGAGCTGATTTCTCCTTTCTGCCTGACACAGGCAGTGTGGCCAACATGTGCATAAACAGATAGGAAGTAATCTGACTCCAAACCAGACGGCCACTAAGAGCTAATTCTTTCTTCACAGAATCATAATCTGGAAGGCAGGGGTCCCAGGAAACATTAAATCAAATTCTGTCACCTGACAATAACAAGGAAAGGGGAAAATGAATTATTGATACCCACAGATTTTTCAAAGGAAAAAAGAGGAGATTTCCAGCCTGAAACCATTACAATGTAGGCAACTTCTGAAAGAACTTTAATTCCAAAGATTAAGGCAAAGCATGTGTTTCATGTTCCTCTGCTAAATAAAAATGAAAGCTGTGTTCATCGTTCTTGCAATCATCTGACAAATACGTCAACAATAATCAGCCACTAGCATGATTTCATTGGCCTCCCACAGTCAGAATAACATGAAAATTTCCTTATGCTATCTCTTTATTTTACCACACTGGTTCCTACTTACCATGTCATCAGGGGGCTGTGGGCAAATAGCTCGCTAGTGGTCACAGTCACCACTCAACATCTCTGAAGGCAAAGATACTAAATGGAGATGCTAGCAGTGTACTTAAAGATAATGTTTTAACAATGCTACTGAAAAAGCATTTTACATTTCAAGGAAAGTACCAGAAATTACCTGGTAGACTTTATGGCAGCATATTTGAAGTGTTACTTATCATTATATAGACTGTATATTAATCGTTAGAAATTCATTCACAATTAAATGTTATTTAGATTATTTACATAGTTAACTTTGAAGCTGTAGTTAGGAAAGTGCCTGACTGATACCAGGCAAGTCAGTCTCCACTGAACTAGTGTTTGCTTTGATCCAGTTCTCGGGGAGGATGGTATGGAATGGATCTGCAGTGTTGGGGTCCTACAGAGGGTTGTGGCTCTGAGTTCAAAAAGCTTAGATCCCTCTTGCCTCGTTCCCACTCTCCGTAACACAAGCACCCCAAGAGTGAGCGCACCATCTCTTCAACAGATACCCATGGATGGGGTTGGCAGATCTAACAAATAACAACACAAGGTACATACCTGAATTTAAACTTCAGATAAATGACAGGTGTTTTTAGGCCAAATGTAAATTGTAGATAAACAGAAGATATACAATTTTTAGCATAAACACAGGCCAAATTTATACTAAAGCAACTACTCATAGTATATCTGAAATTTAAATTTAACTGAATGCCCTGTATTTCATCTGGCAACCCTACCCAGAGGGAACATGTGCGTGCCCTTGTGTAGTTCAGAGACTGGCCCCTGAGTAGGACCATGATAGTTCTCAGAGCTCATGTACCTGTTCTTCTCCCACTTTCGGGCCCCCCAAATGACAGAAAGGATGGTAACATTTAAAAGAGAAGATGCATGAAAGTGACAAAAGATGAGAAGAAAGTGTCATATGGGTCAAAAATCTTGAGAAATCCCCGGAAGAAAGAAAATCAGCTCACCTTAACAGAGGAAATCTCACAGCCTCAGAAGCGGACTAAAAAGGTTGCTGGGAAATGATGTCGTGCCTCTAGGGCTGCTCCAAGTTCAGAGGCAGCCAATGCAATGAGCAAGAGAAACAGAAGCTATGGAGACACCCTGGGGAACCACATTCAGAACCACTAAGCAAAGATGCCTGCCACCTGCACCCTGGATCAAGCAGCAGGAGCACTGGCTGTCGGGATGGAGCCACCAGTGTGAGTACTTGGGCTGAAGAGGCAGAGAGCTGCCAGACCGCTGACACTCGGGAAGCACCAGAAAGTGAGAACCTGCTCCGTCCCAGCCCAGCATCCTTAGTCAGTGAACCCCAACTCTATGGAAAACAAAACCGCAGCCACAAACAGGACATCACAGACTCTCAAGATGACCAAGAGTCTTAGGAAAACAAATGTGAAGAAAAAGAGGCACCAAAGAGCTGACACATGAGGAAACAGAGTTAAAAGAGCAAGTATCAGACTTTAAAAGTGGTATAGTTAATACCTTTAGAAGTTTAAGATATCATATTGTGTAAGAAAAAGGGAACAAGCTGCAAGGGAGGAAAATATGTTTGAGAAACAACAAAAGAAAATTATGAGCAATTAGAAATTAAACCCATGGGTTAAATGGAAAAACAAACACAGCTAAATGACAAATGGATCAGCTGGAAGATGCAATCACGACAAGGAGACAGGAGAGGTGTGTAAGCTCCAGAATCCACTGAGTGAAAGTTCTAGAAGGGAGAACAAAGAAGACACATGGGAGGAAATAAAGAAAAAACAGAAGAGAGTGTAAACGTAGGATACATAGAATGGAGTCTTCAGACTACAATAGGATAGGCAGAATGCGTGAAAAACCCTACATGTAAAGTGATGAAATTCTATAGTAAAGATGTTGAGAAAATTTGAAAAGCTATCCAAAAAGAAGAAGAGCAGAAAACTTTACCAACAAGGAACAATAATCCACCTCTCATCTCACTTCTCACTGGCCACCCTGAATGCTAAAAGACAAGAGTCATCTTTTCAAATTTTTGAAGGAAAAATTATTTTGATTTTGAATCTACAACCCTTTACTCCACAAACTGGCATACAATTGGAAGATTTTCAGATAGGCAAGGATGCATAAAGTTTGTCAACCCTAGATCTTCTCTGAAAAAAAACTACTAGAAAATATAGACAAGCAAAACAAAACCCTATCACAAGTACTGGCAAATACTTAGAAGTAACATACACAGTAACATACAAAAGTAGCAAAGATGCCCTTGTAAGTACATAAACCAGTGAAACTTTTTATTTAAGGCTAAGCAACTGATAATTGCAAATCAAACAATCACAGTCTGGAACTAAACTCCTGGCAAATAATAAGCTCACATTTACTATGGTCTTACTTTGTAGCAGGCATTGTCCTAAGCTCTGTGTTAGTTCATTTAACCTTCACAATAACCCTTAGATGCATTTGCTATTATCATCACCATTTCATAGATTGTGAAACTGAAGCTCAGGGAATTATAACCTTAGCCAAGGTCACAGAGGTAGGAAGGGATGGGCGTAAGCAGGAAACTGACCGTGGGTATCGGCTTGCAGAGACTCCAACTGACTGCTGAGTTCAGACACCAACAAGGCAGAAGGGCGGAGGGTGGTGGGAAAGAGAGAAAGCAGTGAAATGGGGAGAGAAAGGTTCCTGCTTGGCTTAGGGAAAGAAATAAATAACAATTTCACGTGTGGACAAAGAGGATAAAGTTCAGCATATGTTGACGTGTTAAGTGTGATCCCTAACATGAAAAGTAGAATATACAATTTCCAAAAACAGAGGACAGCCCTCCACTTACTCCTGTTTTTGTTTTTGTTTTTTTTATATCACTCACTAGAATTTTATTTATTCTCCATATGGGTCCTATACCTTCTTTTAATTCTTATGTATTTTGTATTTTTGCTGCCATTATGAGTGGTTTCACATTATATTGTTATATATTAACCGGCTATTGCTAGCAAATTGAAAACTGTTGACTTGTGCACATTTATTTTGTTAATTCATAACTTTATTAAACTCTTATTTCTTCTAGCATTTGTAACTATCTTATGTTTTGAGGGCCAAAAATGTGGAATAATTTTATATTTTCCGTTTCATGCATATTTTCTTATCTTCTTTTTTATCCAATTGCATCACTTAGAACCTCTAGTATGGCATTAAATCATGCTGGGATAGCTGACCTCCTTGTTAACTTTTTCCCACCTTTACTAGGAAGAAATTGGTAACCCCATACATGTCTCTAAGGGCCTGGGGTAGTTTACCTTCCGCCTTGGTGGGTACTGCAGGAGCTGCTGAACACTAGTAAGTGCTTGACTATGACACCACTCAATCCCCACTTTGGCTTATTGAGTTTCAGGTTGAATCACCAGCCCTTTCATCCCTCCTTGCACAGGTAAAATCTGTGCAGATCAGCACGTTGACCAGCACAAGACCTGAGTTGAAGTCAGAGTGACCATGGTCCGAGATCACGCCACTGGGCATTTCACATTTTGCATGATGTTTAAGTGGCATCTTACAAAATGACTCCAGATGCAAAATAAGCTACTTTTCACAGGTTTGCTTTTTGTGAAAGAACTCTGAACGTCCATTTTGACCTGTCATATTCTAATGTCTCTGTAGTCTACTATCTGCCTGCAAGCATATTATTCATTACTGCCCTCAGGTCAGGAAAATGAATGACTAATCTCAACCCTGTATCTGTTGACTATCAATAGCTGCATGAGGCGTATGTCTGCCACACAACTACCTAAGACTCTGTCCTCAAGTTAATCAATTCCAAAATTGATGTGGCCCATGCTCTGTAACAAGGCCCTTGTGTTTTCCCAGATCGCAAGTATTTACTGACAACCTTTACTCTTTATGTTCTAGAATAAAATGTTCCCATTTAGGTTTTTTTTTTTTTTTCTTTTCTGGAAACAAAAAGGTATTTAGGTCTATTTGAAATCCACCGTCAGGCTTAAAGATTTTGGAAAGGAGAATGTCAGAAATCTATGAAATTCCCTCTGAATTGAGTCAATTTTAGTACGAATTACTTTCTCATGTGCTTTTGCATTTAACATGAGCACGGTCTTCTTCTCAAATGCATCTTTTGAAATGTTCAGTGATTTGGTGTATTGGGTTGATTTCGTTTCTGGTTGTTATTTCCTTCGTGGTTAGCTCCAGGGAGAAATCGCGTAACATTTTCATGACTGATCAAGCCTCTCTGAACAACCTGAAATCGTGGGCCAGGCTCAAACACCATTTTCTAACGGGATTTTTTAATATTCCTACAGGCAGATGGATACATAAGGTTGTTTCCATCCAAAGAACATCCTTCACGAGCCTTGGCCCAACTAGAAGAAACATACTTGAGCTAACAATGAGTTCCTTGGGTATTAATTAAAATTGTAGAAAAGAGAACAAAATATTAGCTTTTCTACAAAACCTGTTTTCAGAATGCTCACTAAATGTCAGGTGCGATGCTAGACCTAGGGTACGAGGTATTCTTTACTTCTAATTACAATTGTGCAACAGGGAACAAAATGTTAGCCTTTCCATAAAACACGTGTCTCTGAAATCTGTCCTAGGAGACAGGCCTTGTCAGGCTAGAAATGTAAGTTGGGGAACAGAGCCGGGGAGAGAAGGCCATAGAGATGCCAATAAATGTATTTTGCCACCACTGGACGGACTGAGCCACATGTTGTGGGTTATATGGAGAATCTGTCTGATCCCTGAGATTCATTTTAAGTATCAGAAATTTTGAGAAAATCACTCTTCAAATAGCACGGTCAAAATGATTCAAATAGAATTTTAAAAAGCAAAGTATGTAGTTAACACTTAAGAAACAGAAGTGTTCTTGAAATGAAGCTTGGAGGAGGCACTAAATGGGAATGGCTATTATAAACTGCGTTATCAGACGACAGATTATTTCTAGCATTATCATCCATTCCACTCAAAGTGCAAATTTCTATCTACTAGGTTGCCCAAGTGAGTATTTGCTTTCAGTACAACTGCCTTCAAGCAGCACTCAAAATGTCTAATTTTTAGCTATGTGATGTTGAATTTTCTTTGGCACATTACTCTCACCTACCTGTGGCTCCAAGCTGTTGTTGGTGTTTTTCTTATTGCTATGTGATCGTGGAAAACATACACGAGTGAACCAATTAGCAGACGATTTGAAATAAATATACCAGAGATTTGTAACCACAGAAGGGAAAGATTCTCATCTGCTCCCCAAACCAAATTCCTTGGTGAGACTGTGTAGGTTAAATAATCAAAAATATGTAAAATGTCTGAGCAAATTTCTTGAAAATAAAAGCACCTCACAAATAAGATTGTCAACTATCCTCCTCTCCCATTGGCTTAAAAATTTAAAAAGGGCAATGTTTACAATTTGAGAACATTTTAAAAAACCCAATTTGAATTCACCAAAGGCCTCACACAGCAGCAAGAGAACCAAAGGCAAGCATAATACATCTTACTTAAATTGACACAAGCTTTGTTTGGGCACAGCCCATCCTCACACTGAAGCTTTCAGAGACTACAAATCAGATGTTTAGGAATGAGAATGAGGAAAACAGAAGATCATTTTCCTCTTTCATATGATCCATTATTTATTTTTCTCTGTATTAGAAAAAGAACCTTTCAAAATAATTCTGACATGAAAATTATGCCTTGGCCGTCAGTGTTTTATTTCACGTAATATCAAAAGCATTTATTAAAGTAGATACGTGCATGATAAATAAATACATGTATTCCTCTCTCGGGGCACTATCCGGTTACTATACTCACATGGGCTGATGTGGAGGGTCACATGCGGGTCCCAAAATAACTAGTCTGCAAAGCTCTGACGCTAAAGCTTAATCCCACCGCTCACCCTGAGAATGTGGCCCTCTTCCCAGGGCTGCCCCCTGCGGCTCCTTGGAAGGAACCGACTTACAGAGGTCCAAGGGGGGCTGCAGAGGGGGACAGGGTCCTTGGCAGTGACCTCACACTCATGCCAGCCTTAAACCTGACTTGTTCTTTTCAAATTATCTCGGAGCTGGTAAAGTGGCCATTGCTCAATGCTCGGGCGATCCCCACCGCCGCATGCAGCCTGCCTCCCCACTGCGCCTTCGTCTAGACACACAAAGAGATTCCAGCAAGACGCACAAAGAGATTATATCAGTCTCTCCACCTATTCTTCCTTTTCAGCCTCTTGAAGTGGCTCCTAAGCCACAGAGTCGTCCCAACCCAGGGGCAGATCAGCAGAATGGAACAAGCTTCCTGCTTAGATGGCCGTGGCACATGGCCAGGAGGTTACTTTGTGGTGTCTTCAAGTTCAACCCAGACCATACTTGTACGACACACATCTCTTTCCCTCAGTTTCCCCCGCTAGACCTCACCTGAGAGCTGCAGCCATGTGTGCATCGTAGCACCTGCCCCTCAGCAGCACCCTACCCAGCCTGCATCATCAACACCTTTGAGTTATTTTACATTTATACACTTAGCTTGCATACACCACCCAAAGGCTTGACTAGATGCAAGGCCAGGTACAACACTTAAGGAGGTAAAAATCTCTAGCAGGCTACATACAAATCCCCTGATTAAAGTCTGGTGTAGATTTCCGTCATCAACTTTAATGTTTTATTTTAATCCGATCACTTTTACCACTACCAGAATAATGTTGAAATAGACAGAAAAAAATAAACACAAAAATAGTAACTAAAAACAAAAAAATGTTTCAAAGCCACTGCCATTTTACTCATTGGAAAGGGACACGGAGCCCTAATGCCTTGAGGATTAAATGGGTGGTCCCTCAACCATGAGTAGCTATCCTTATTCAATATGTGCACTGAAAGAAGGAACCGCAGATAAAATCAACACATTTGCAAGTAGTGGTCTTCCACTGACAGATAAACACGACTTGCTACCATTCCCTCTCTTCCCTGGCAAATCTATGGCCAATCTTCCCGGAACACAGACAGAAGGCACACAACTGCTTTTATAATGTCTGTTTGTTCCTGTGGAGTGTTCGTTCATTCCCTGAACAGATACTTATTAAGTTCCTATTGTGCATCATCCACTTCCAGAGGTACTGGGGACCCATCGCTAAACTAGTCAGATAAAGGTATCTCTGGAAGATCCTATGTTTCGTAAGGAAAGAAAGACAATCAACAGTATTCATACACAAATGTTACAATAAGTCAGAAAGTGATAAGGTCCATGGGGAACCACAATCACTCGTTGGCAACTTTTTCTGTGCCCGACAAACACACATTACCAATAAAGTATTAATGCACCCTTTTTTAGAATAGAAAACTGAAGCTCAGAAAGATTAAGGAAATTGCTTAAATTCACACGGATGGGCCATGCTGACACAGGGGTTGTGCATCACCTAAGAGTATGTCTAGTCATTACACGATTAGGCTGGGGCAATCAAAGAGAGGCCTCGTTCATGATCTGAGCAGGCGTCCCGGGCCTCTGTGCACTGCAGCCGGAGCAAGAAGTCAGCACGTGGGAATGGACATTAGGCAGCTCGACGCCCACTGACCTCACAAGACCCTAGCTCCTCCTCATCTCCTGTCTCCAACAGCCCAATTCCACTTGCTTCTCATTTTTACAGAAAACAGCACACAAGAAACTTAATTTAAAAGCATACTGTCTTGCTCATAATTGCCAAACTATGGGAACAACCAGGGTGCCCTTCAGTAGGTGAGTGACTACATCGTGGTGTATGCAGACCATGGACTATTCAACCCTGCAAAGAGATTAGCTATCAGGTGTGAAATACATGGAGGAGCCTTCGGTGCACATCACCAGCTGAAGGAAGCCAGTCCGAAAGAGCTACTGACCCAATGATTCCAACTATAGGAGAGTCTCAAAAAGGTAAAACCATAGAAACAGTATAAAGCTCAGTGGTATCCAGGGCTTGAACGTGAGGGGGGAGGGGGGGATGAACAGGCAGAGCACAGAGGATTTGGGGACAGTGAGACGACTCTGCATGGGACTATAATGGTGGATACGTGTCATTGTGTGTGCGTCCAAGCCCATGGAATATGCAACCCAAGCGGGAACTCCAATGTAAACTGTGGACTGTGGGTGGCAAGGAGGTGTCAATGTAGGTTGATGGATGGTACCAACCATTCCACTCTGGTGGGGAGTGTTGGCAATGGGGGAGGCTGTGCAGGGTGTGTGGGAACACTCTGTACTCTCTACTCGATTTTGCTGTGAACCTAAAGCTGCTCAAAAAGTAAAGCCTATTAATTAATCAATAATATAAATATACACATAACATTAAAAGCATACTGTCATCACCACGTATGGAGGTTTAATCGAAAGTTACAAACTCCTAAACTTAAACTTGTTAAAAAATTCCTTCCCTCTTTCTCGCCCATGCCTAGTTTGATTACTGCGTGACTCAAGAATGACGCCCTGATAACATTAATTTTTAATTACTAACTTACTTATTTCTGTGAAAAGAATGTCATTACAGTCTTTCTATTCAGCAAATAGAATTGAAAAGCCATGGGACAAGGGAATAAGAAGAGAAAAATCTAATTAGGGCCTGACAGCCCTTGATAATGGGATTGAAGTTTTTTCCCTCCCGACTACAAACATGCAAAGTCAAGTCGATATTGCTGTGTTTTCTCTTCTCAGAAATGTGTGCTACAGCCCTGAAAGTAACTTTTCCCATCCTATATCGTCTGTGACTCCCAGGAAACAAATCTGGTTTCTTTGATGCTCTATCAGCAAGATGCCAGCACATGTGAGGTGGCCACACCAGCAGCCACTCAAAACTGACCTTTACAGAAGTGGAAATTTTTGAAAGAGTGTTTTCCAGCAGTGAGCCAACAAACGACCTGTTTGATTCCACTTCTTACTATGCCCAGGTCCAAAGTAACAGATGTCAGTTTACTATGCCCTTGACAAGTAGTATCAATTTCTAGCCTGTGCTAAATATTGTACATATTTTTAGTCAAATATTTTTAAAATACATTTTTATATGAGTGGACTGTGTTCTTATCTGGGTCTGCACCTCTGAATGTTCCCGATAAAGACTGAGCTTAATTATTCCTTTTTGATAAAACCAAATTAAATCAGCAACTATCCATAGAGCTCTTTTATTTTCTTATTTTTTGCATAGTTAGCCAGGTATTATGGGAATAAAAGTAAATTAAAGAAATTCAGGACATAGACCCTGACCTCAAGGTGCTTACTTATGGGGGCAGAGAGAGAGACAAAAAAAATACAACAAAGTGAATTAATCTTTTAACTCTCAAACTGAAGACACAGAAATAGAAATTCAAGGCAGCATGATATCCATTCAAAAACTGACTAGGTATAATAATGACAACATAGATCTGCTTTTACTTCTGCATGCAATCTCTGCTTTCCAGATGAGTTTCCAAAGATCGCACAATTGTTCAGAACAGAGTCTCTTCAGGACTCACACTGATAGCACTGGGTCAGTGGCTAGCTAACCTAACCCAGCCACTCATCAGCGCTGGTGGGAAGCTTTCTGATCAACACCGTGCCCAGACCCCAGCCTCCTGCCTCCTGCCTTCTGATTTAGTGTGTCACTGATGAGTCAGCTGCTGCCAATTCCCTCTTCTTCAATGCCCCCACCATCACCATCCTAATATTTATACGGCACTTTACAGTTTGCAAAACGACCTTGATCCTCCTAACTTTTAAGCCTGTGCAAGATCATTATTGCCAACTTTTAGATGAAAAAACACAGGTTGTGTGACATGTTTCTGTTTGCAGGAAGTAAATAATAAATACCACAGGTTAAATTTACATACCAGGTAAGTGGTATTTCCAAAACAAGTAATTTGTCCTTTAGAGCAGCATATATCAGTGGCATTGATGCACAGATAAAAAGTTGTATTTTCCAAAGTACCTGGTCAGAACTCAAGGTTCTTCCTAAGAAATAACAAATGGTGCCCATGGACATCTTTTTTATTTTAAAATTTTTGTGACTAAACCATATATGCAAAAATATTCATTTTAAAGCTAAAACTAAAAATTTTAGGAAAAGAACAACACTTGTACCTATATGCATAAACAAACTTAAAAACCAAAGAGTGGTAGGATATTTCAAAGTGTTTAAATTCTATCTTTCTCCCTTTGGACTATATTTGCCACTATTTTAGGTAAAACAAAAATCTGTGTTCTCTCTAATCTGTGTTCTCTCTAAGGAGGCTCCGATGCCTTCAGTCACCCCTGGCTGGGGTGCACTGGGGTGCCTACCAGATGAGTAATCACCCAGTCAGGGGCTACACCACCAATACTCAGTGTCAACAGGTAGGCATGGTCAACCACAGGGGTTTGAATAACAGCATCACACAGCAGCAAATTCAAGAGCTACCTGTGAAGCCCCCTCATGGGAAAGAAAGGGATTAAATGACCTGAAACTGGAAATGTTCCAAGTGGGAGAAGCTGACCATGGCAGCCAGGCCCTAACTTCACAATCCCCTTAAGCAAGAAGATTTGGCTCTTTGCAGTAAGGACCCTGTCTAGAAATAGAATCTGAGTGTTCCATCATTAAATACATACTTACTAATATTTTACCCCTACTAAGTGCCAGGTCCTGTAGCAAGCCCTGGAACACGAGGGAACAGGACTGAGCCAACAGTGACGGAGTTTACATCAGCTCCTCGCCATCATGCCAGGGAGACAAGGGTGCACGCAACAGGATGTGTATGCACGAAGGTGAAGAGAGGACAAATGGGGCCCACCCAAGCCAGGACATTCAGAGGATAGTCATGGGTTTTTAAAGTAGCCCTTGACAAGGCAAACTCATTTTTTTTTTACAATTCAAAGTGGACAGTAATGGGTAAATAATGAATCAGTCTATTTGTAGTTTATTTTTAATTCTTCCAGTTTAGCAATTTGTCCCTTCTACTTAAACTCTATTTGTCAGAACTAGAAAATAAACTTTGAATGTAATTATGTTAATTTGCATTTCTGAATATAATCTTTCTGCTCTTCAGTTAATGGGTAAAAGATATGTAAATTGTTATTTGATTGTTGAAATGTAGTAATTATTCCTCACTAAAAGTTTCCATCTTGACAGTTCAAAAGCTACAGTATAAATTCAAGTTGCAAAGATTTTTGAGTATTTCCACATGGTTTTAACTGAGACTTTATTCTCAAAGTAAGAGAAATGCACTTGAAATGCAAAATGCAGGAACAAGTGGCACACAGATTAGAAAAAAAGCATTTATTCAGTATCCTGCTCACCTTAGGACCAGGGATACACAAGCCTCTGCAGAAATGGCTCAGAGGTTTTATCTTTTGCATCTATTGGAAGAAGATGCCATCTAGGACTTTCATAGCTAGAAAGGAAAAGTCAATGCCTGGCTTGAAAGTTTCAGAAGACAGGCTGACTCCCACGTTAGGGGTTAATGCAGCTGGTGACTTTAAGTTGAAGCCAATGTTCATTTACTGTTCCAAAAAATCCCAGGGCCGTTAAGAATTATGTTAAATCTGCTCTGTCTGTGATCTGTAAGTGGAACAAAGCCTAGATGACAGCCCATCTGTTTACAGCATGGTTTACTGAATATGTCAAGCCCACTGTTGAGACCTACCGCTCAGAGAAAAAAGATTCCGTTCAAAACATTACTGCTTACTGACAATATACCTGGTCACCCAAAAGCTCTGATGGAGATGTACACCAAATGCAATGTTGTTTTCACGCCTGCTAACACCACATCCATTCTATAGCCCATGGATCGAGGAGTCATTTCAATTTTCAAGTCTTATTATTTAAGAAATACATTTTGTAAGGCTACAGCTGCCATAGATATTGATTCCTCTGATGGATCTGGGCAAAGTAAATTGAAAACCTTCTGTAATGGATTCACCATTCTAGGTGCCATTAAGAACATTTGTGATTCATGGGAGGAGGTAAAAATATCAGTAATAACAGGAGTTTGGAAGAAGTTGATTCCAACTCTCACAGATGACTTTGAGGAGTTCAAGACTTCCCTGGAAGAAGTAAATGCAGATGGGGTAAAAACAGCCAGAGAACTGGAATTAGAATTGGAGCCTGAAGCTGTGAGTGAATTGCTGCAATCTCATGATAGAACTTGAACAGATGAGAAGTTCCTTCTTAAGGATGAACAAAGAAAGTGGTTTATTGAGATAGAAACTACTTCTCATGGAGATGCTATGAACATTGTTGAAATGACAACAAAGGATTTAGAACATGACATAAACTTAGTGGACAAAGCAGCATCAGGCTTTGAGAGGATTGAATCCAGTGTTGAAAGAAGTTCTACTATGAGTAAAATGCTACAAAGCAACATTGCATGCTACAGAGAAATCCTTCGTGGAAGAGTCAATTGATGCAGCAAATTTCCTTGTTTTATCTTAAGAAATTGCCAAAGCTACTCCAACCTTCATGAGCCCCCTTCCTGGTCAGTCAGCAGCCACCAACATCAAGGCAAGACCCTCCACCAGCAAAGATATTGCAACTGAAAACTCGATGATCATTAGCATTTTTCAGCAATAAAATTAAAACATGTATATTGTTTCTTAGGCATGACGCTATTGTACACCAAATAGACTACAGTATAGTGTAAACATAACTTTTATATGCACTGAGAAACCAGAAAAATAGTGTGATTCACTTGATTGCAATATTTGCTTTATTTTGGTGGTCTAGAATCACAGCCGCAATATATCCGAAGCATGCCTGTATTTAGATTCTACCCTAAATCACTTCTCCAGCCACAGCTCTGTATAGCATGTTTGAGACATTATTTTCCTTTATATTAGTAAAGAGTTTTTAGCATATAATATTTGCTAAGGAATGTAAAATACTAAAAAGAGAGAAGAAATTAAGGATAAAAAAATTATTTCTCCCTTCTTCTGGGCTCAGTAATATCTTGCATAGGTAAAGAGAACTACTGTTGACCAAACGGTAAGACACTAGCTGGCAAAAAAACACTGAGCTTCTTTCTGTTTGTTGTTCACTTGGAGCTCAACACATCCCCATTGATACTCAAAAAACGAAACAATGTGGGTCCTTGCAAAACAGTCCTGGTTTGCAAAGTGCAATGCTAGAGCTGCAAGACTAGTTTTAAATGTATTCATCACAGGTGTGTTGTTTATATATCAAAGCAGCATTTTTTCTTTATACCAGAGGAATCTGCCTAGTTTAAAGGAAGAGAGCTTTGTGCAAAAATGAGAGAGGGCCTTGGACATACTCATCTATCTTATAAGTGACTGTCTTCAAGAGTGTTTGGGGATTTCTGAGAGATTCTAGGGTTTCAGCAGAGAGCATTACAGGGGTGTCCCTGGGCTTCCTCTCTAGTGTTTCCTTTCTTAAAGTAACAATGATCCACACAGTTCCCCTAGGAGTCATGTGGACAGGAACATCTTTAAAAAAGAAGAATGAGGAGGCAGGAGCAAGGGATCGCTCCAGTCAAGGCTCTGCTCTAAGGTCCCAGGAACCCGCCCCACACAGAGGCCTCCCTCAGCCATCCAGCCCAGGGCTGTGAGAACAGAGACAGAGCCGGCTCTGCACAATGTTTGACCCAAACCCTGCACAGCCCAATCCAAATGCATCACTTCCCTACTTGCTCATGCTGCCTACCCAGCACCTGATTAATATGCAAGTTTTCCCAGATTTTAAACCATCTCAAATTTGGTAGAGGAAAGTTTAAGGGGAAAATATGTAAATAAGATCCATAAAATTACATCGCAGATATTTTTACCTGAGAGCCAAGCTATCATTGTGTTAAAAGCAAGCTGTATGTGAAGACTAGACCAGCTCCACGATTTCATCTTTTCATAATGTTCAAGGCAAAAGAAAGAACTTTGACATCAGGTTTGCTTAACATGCCCTAACATTTGCCAAATATGAAACCCCAATCAATCCTGCAGAGGCAAACATAAGATGTGATTACTCTCAACCTGAATAATAGAAATATTTTCTCCTACCAAAAATATCCAAAATTCATTCAGTTAGGTCCTCCTTTCCAATTCTATGCTAGTTTTCACCTCAATCAGAGGCTGATTTGGAGCACAGGGTTTTCTAAGGCATTGTTATCATTGGTGAGGGGAGGGGAAGGCAGTCTTAATTTAGCCTGCTTCATTTTTCTTCCTAGAATTTGTTTCCACTCAATAGACTGAATACTCGTCTGTTGACTCATTAACGATCCGCTCCCTCCCCCACCCACACACACTGGGACACAAACCTCATGAAAAAGGAGACTTTTTGTCACTGTTCCAATTCCGGCATGCCTGGAACATAGTGGGCACTCAGTATTTGTTAAATAAGCATCTGAATAAGGTCAATTAATGAAGAATGTGTAATTGCATAACCCAACAAGATGCCTTTTAGATGAAGCTTTAAGGATAACATATTAACAGAAGTTTTTGTCATAAGGAAGCCACAGAAACTAAAAACTTCCACCTAGACAGTCTACAAAAGCCATGAAACTGTTTCGAAGCAGCTACCACAACATTAGAGGAACAGTGAATAAAGCCAAAAGAAATATTACTAGGTTCATTTTTCAGATCAGAAAATATGCCCAATTTAACCCAGCTAGTATGTGGCACGGGCAAAATTTGAAATTCTAGTTGCTGGAACCTACAGCATAAGCTCTGTCCCTTCGGTCACCAGCCTGCCTGCCTGTAGCCAAGGAAAAATGATTGTCCTGGAGTACTCAGTCAACTACCTAAAGGCGGCTGTACTTTTATAAGAAATGCCTTGGTTATTCACTTTTTTAATTTTTAGGTATACATTTACATAATTTATACTCCATGAGAATATTTTTAAAGCCCATAAAACCACACATATAACCTGCTACCAGCTACCAGGAGGGACAAAGCTCTGAACAGGCTATTTGAGATAATCACTGTTCATCTGTGTTTTAATATGCATGAATAAAAAGGCCTTAAAATAGCCTTGCATATGAAGCCAATATTTATCTTTTAAATTGGTTAATCTGGTACGGTCTTCCAAATGCAATGCCTATTAAAGAAAGTATCATGCTGTAGCATTTTTCTTTCTCCCTTTAGTGTATTAGATACTTACAGGACTTGATATTTCTCTCTCAGAATCACTTGGGAGCTAGTGATGCCACAATGACATGGAGACAATCAAGTTTCACAGTTGACAGAAATTAATGAGCTTCTTAAGGTAACTGGTCTGTATACATCAGCGTCTTCAATAAAATATCTACATTGTTCACATTGCATCAAAAATTATGCTCAAAGATCTTTTTATTCAAAGAAAGCCATGCATACATATATATGTGTGTGTATATATAGATATATAAGTTGTGCTTTGTTTTCTGCCGGCTGCCTTTCCAAGACATTTTCGAATATGGTGTAAACCATGTTTGGACACACTTGCCTAGGACTAGAGACTGCAGTAGTGGTCATGGCAGAGGAACTAGCCATAGCTACAGATACTTGTTTTCTAGTACATCTCAGTAGCTGGGTACATTCACAATGTTTGAGACCTGATGTTGAGTGTCACAGCATACTCTGGTAACAGGCACTCAAAGACTATGTTTGCAAATATGTAGCCTGTACTTCAAGATACCAGACATATAAGCACATTACAGACAGTGATGGATAATCTTCCAAACAAGCTTATGAGGAAATATTACGATTGTCGTCATTTTATAGATGAGAAATATGAGACACAGAGAAGTCAGTACCTTGTACTAGAGATTACACAACAAATAAGCAACAGAACAATAACTCTGCTATGGAGCCATTGCTCTTAATGATTTACATTCATTAATTTCTCCCTATAACTGCACATGGCATATTAGTCTCTCTTTCCTTATCATCTGTTGGGTCTGTTGTTTGACCCTTGGCTAGCACTTAGAGGCAGATGCACTCTGTTGTATTCTAAATTGGTAAATGAGCCATAACTCCTTAGGGACATGATATATGTAAAGCTGTATGCAAAGAAGCACACAAAGAGGCCATCCAAGTTAAACCTAAGGCAGTCTATCTGACCCTGCATGTAATGGGGTGTATTGGAAATATTTTTAGATCTTCGGTATATTATGATGTTTTGATATCTTAAAAACCCTTTCTGGCTGGGGAGAGACTACCCCTCCCTAGGCTACCAATTCTTACAGATAACAAAAGGCCCAACTTGGAGGATATCTCTGACATGCAAACTAACCAATCCAGAGCAACACCTTCTCTATCCTCCTCATATAGCCCAGGAGGCAACATTCCTCTGCCTTAATATCCCAGGGCAAGGTACCAGGCAACTAGAGTCCACTCCTATAACCCAGAGCTTATAAAAATTATTCACACTGGTCAGTCTTCAACTGTTCACCTTTCCCATTGGGAAACCCCAATAAATGCTATGGTGTGAACCTTCCCCTGACTCCTTTCTTGCTCCTCCTGCCCACCTGGTGTCTTCACTGTGGCCCTGCTGGTGGGCCATGTCTCATGCCTCTGCGAGCTGTAAGTATAATACACTCTGTTTTCCTGAACCTTTCCTGCATCTCCTCTTGCAGCCATGAGTGACTGACCAACTCATAAAAGAATACAAGACACTAGCGTCCATTTAAACTCCACATGAAAGAAGCCATTGAAACACCCCTTTATTCTCCTCCACTGAAAGATGACAGCTGATTTTAAGTTTGGTGAGTAACTGAAAATAGATTTTGTGCTTTTAATATATTTATATTGCCTAAAAGCACATTTCTATTTATGTTTTTTTTTCAAAGTTGATGTGTGTCTTAGTCCATTTATGCTGCTATAACAGAATGCCACAGACTGGGTAATTTACAAAGAACAGAGATTTATTTCTCACAATCCTGGAGGCTGGCAAGTCCAAGATAAGGCGCCTGCATCTGGTGTCTAGTGAGGCCCTTCTTCCAGGGCCCTCACATGATGGATGGTGGAAGGACAAAAGGGACAAACATTGTGCCCTCGTGTGGCAGAGGTGCAAAAGCAAGCTTGCCAAACTGCCAAAAGCCTCTTTTAAAAGGGCCTTACTCCCATTAAGGACAGAGCCACCTTCATGGACTAATGGCCTCTTAAAAATGTCACCTCTTAATGCTATTATTGGCAACACCTGAATTTTGAAGGGGACACATTCAAACCATAGCAATGTGTAACGAAGACTATTAGGAAGAACTATTTTTCATCATTATGCTGTCTTAGGAGATTTATAGTTGCCTTGTATGTGCAATGGACACTCCTGTTTCCCCCCCGTCCCGACTGCTCAGTCAGGAAAGGACAAAGGCTGGACAAAGGTGAGGGACACTGGCTGGGGACATCATGGCTTCCTGCCAACCACTGACCCAAGTCTGCTCAGGAGCACTCAGGTTCAAAGGCGCTGCTCCAGGGAAAGATGCCACCTATGCTCTATGGAAGAGCTTCTTTGCCCTTAGGTCATGGAGAGGGGGTGGGGGAGGGGGGATGAGGGCTGAGTCTGCCAGGGAGCTGCCCAGGCCACCAGCTCTCAGGCCCTCTCATTCCTCTCAGAACCCAGGGAGGCACCGGCAGCCAGCCTGGGAAGCCTGGCGTCAGCCCCAAGCCAGAGAAGTCCCAGGGAGCTTCCAGCTTATCCTCACTTTGTGTGCCCACATTTGCTCCTTTCACATAGGCTGTGGTGATCTTATTTTCTGAATTGGCCTTTCCTCAACATTGAAGGGGTCAGGCCAAGATTCAGGTAGAGGTTTGCAGGGTAATGAATGAAGAAGGAAGCTTGGCCTGCTTTGGGATTGAGTCGCTGACCTCACAACAAGTGTTTCCTCACAACAAGGTGACCCTGCCTTGTTTCTCATGGGGGCGAGGGGAGGAAGGGGAGGGTTTGGAGAGAGAAGGGTGGAGGCCTATAGTAAGGCACTCCCCTGCCTGGCCTTGCCTTGGCTCTGCTCTTATTTCCCTTGAGAACCTGGAAGATGGTAGAGGTTCAGGAAGGAATTAGGGTTTTCCTAAGCTCTGTGCTAGGAAACCTGACCATACTCAGTATGAAATTAACCCTGATGAAATACCTTATCCATCTGTCTAGAATTAAGAAAGCATTTCCTGAGATTGGGTGCAATCACAGCTCACAGAGTACAATCTCCAAGTGCATGCTCAAGGATGAGTTTGTTACCAATAGTCCAGGAGAGAGCTCCTAGAATAACACGTTTATGACAATATATTTGAGAGCATCATTATCACAAATAAACACAAAGACTCTAAATAGGGCAATGTCACCATGAGGGAAAAGGACTTTCATTCATTATCCATCCATCTCTTTGGAGAAAATTACACCCAATTTTTGTAATATTTTATTTCAGCTCAGAAATACATTTTAGTACAAATTTCTGGAAGTTATGACATTTTTAAAACACAAAGTTGTATCTATTCTTCAAATCACTCAGACTACTATGTGGATTCTACACGGAAGGTGCTTTGCCATTGAGGCACGGCCATTATGGGAGTGGGGGTTGGGGCACAGGGTCCACTTCCCAGCCCACGATATGGCGGAAGGGAACGAAACAGCACTGAAGAGTGGATGGGCCTCAGATCTAAAATTCCGTAGTTACTTGTTTCCCATGGGTATGTCATCCAAGTACTACAATAACCAACTCTGACCCAGTAACCCCGTCACGCCTGGGGCATTATGACTCAAGACTGGATACCTGAAGTGAAACCTGACCCATGCACATATAAGGCGATGTTTAGCGTGGTTTGGACTGGGTTAGGATTGGAATGGTTAGCATGTGTTTTCATCTGTATTTATGTTATTTGTTCTGTGTATATAATTAGCAATGATATAATTCACTCTATCAAACAGATATATTAGTTGCCGCAAGCTACAAGGAACTTAATGCAAACACATGCATGCGGCAATTACGATAATGCCACCACTAAACGAGTAAATGCAAAGCACTGGGTGTAAACATACGCACGGAAAGGTCCCTTCATCCCCTTGGTGATGATGCTGGTGCTTTTGTGGTGGTGCCACCTGGTGGAACGAGGGAGCCAGGAGCAGCGGGTCTTAATAAGGATGACTGGTCCCCGGTCAGACTTCACAAGAAGCCCAGGCGTCGTGCTCTTGAAACTTCACAAACCTTTACGGAGCATTGGAAAAACTATATTTTAAGAGAAAGCATCAAATAGTTTGGTGTCTTTATTTTCTTTCTACCCCCACCTGAGTCAATACTCCCATATTTTAAAATGTCACCAAATGCCAAATAAAGAAAAAAGCAAGGCATGGCTGAGAGTGATGGGTGTTATCTGGTAATGAATGTGCTCCAAAATCACAGGACTTGCACTACTGATGGCACAGAGAAGCCTTGCTGCCTACAGAACACGAAGAATGCCTCATTGATCTAATTATTTGGATAGATGTCTTTTTCGCTCATTAAACTGTAAGCTATTTTAAGTCAGAGAAACGTCTTCTGTATCTCTGAATATGAGCCAATGGCTTATATATGGAGTAAGGCTCTATAAATGAGCTAATGTAGGAGCATAAAGTTTGACGATCGGACTCTTTATTCGTAGGCCAAAAATGGATACTGAAGTTCTTTAGTATTTTACTTTTCTGTTATCACTAAGGACAAGGAAACTACAGCCACAAAAGATAAATAGTAAAAGCACAATCATCAGTACACAAATACTGCTATTGCCTTCAAAGCATCCCAAACTAGTTGTATATCATTAATTTCCACCCACCAATATATATATATATATATATATATACACATATATATACATATATAAATAGATAGATAGATCTATATCTATATATAGATATATATATTTCCAAACCCTGCATGGATTACAGAGCACAGTTATGTGGCAATAAGAAAATGAAATAACAAGGTATAGGGGAAAAAAGTCTGAAGCTAGTGCTGTCCTGAAAAAAAAAAGTTTCATTTTACAGAAATCGGTGTATAAATAAACAGAAAACAATAATAAGAAAATATATGGGATATGAAGCCCCATTAGCAAGCATCTGTCTGTTGCTCATATTTTATTATCATCTGTATCACCCTACAGCATATGCAATTAAGAAGAAAGGGCTCTGTAGTTTTTTGGAGATAAGTTATTGTCAACAGGCTGACCACACAGAGCCAGATGTAAATTGCTAAGTCAATTTAGCACCGGTTTATAAAGTTTTGATTAATCCTTAGATCATTTTATGTTACTATAATGCATTATTAAATGCAGCGCATGGTCTGGACTTGGTTGTTCATAAATTCACCGCATATTGATCGTGACGGTGGGCCGGATGTCATCCCCATGGGGCCTCTGAAGCAATATTCTTTCCAAATGACAAGAAAACTTCTGCTCCTAAGACACATATTTAAAAAAAGTCTGGCAAAACACCAGACCTTCTAAAGGTTTTCATCATGTTATCTCCTGATGTGTGCATTCTTAATGGAAGTGTGCCCTGTAATACAACCAAGAGGCTCATTTTCTCCTAACTGATCCAGATGTCATACCCCTCCATCATCAAGGACTGCCCTGAGCTGACCCATGCTATCAGGCACAATTGTCCCATACTGGGGTGCCCTGAGGATAGGGCACCCAGATAAAATACAGGTTCAATTTGCATTTAAGATAAACTACAAATAAGATCTTAGTATAACTATATCCCATGCAATATATATGGAGTATACGTATACTAAAAAAATTTGCTAACTTCAGCAACATGCAGAGCTTCAGGCTGTGGTCTGTGCCTGGCCACCATCCACACTGTATCTGTTTCAGAAGACAAATATGTTTATGATGGAGGTCCAAGTACACCTCCTCCCTCCTGAGGTTCTCCCTGCCTTCCTGGAGCCTGCCAACACATCCCTTCTAAGCTGGGCCTTTTACTCCATATGAATCTCTCATCAATACCTTCAGAAACTGAGCTGTTAATTAAAGATCAAACTAAATGAATGCCATAGTGAAAGAACTAACTGTCCCTGCCTTTAGGAAAAAAAAAAAAACCTAGACACCAATTTAATGATCACTATGTGAGGCTAGAATTCCTTACACTAATTTTCTTGATATTTATAATGATTTAATACAAAGACTATGGGAAGAATCAACAATATTCTGAATAAAGACACCTTTTCTCCAATTAAAATGTGTTTGAATAAAAAAATGCATAAGCAGTTTCATACAACTGTCAAAATGGTTGCTAACACAATTTAAACTGTAACCTCTTACTGAAATTGTAATATAACACAGAAAACTAAAATCTATGCCTATCTATATTTTTTTAAATGTAGAAGGCTGAAATAAGAGAACCTAAATTGCCAATGAATTATCTTTACTTTAAAATCAAATATCAAACATACATATGTGTGTCTACATGTGTGTGTATTTGTGTGCATATAGAATACTCTCTTAAGTATATCTCAAAAACATACACACACATTCTTCTGTTTTTACTCCTATGTATAGAATAAGAAATAAAATTTTAAGTAGGCAAGAGAAAGCACCCAAAGCCAAGTCAGCAATTTGAAGAGTTCAGAAACATGGAGCAGACACTCACGTTGCCTCCTCAATACCCCCTCTCCCCACTCAAGAGGAGGAAGGCCTGGCTCACACACCCTTCCACCTGCTGCCCCCCACCTTCCGCTGGAATAGGGGCTCTGGCTGCAGGTGGAACATCCATCTTGCACCTTCTACCTGCTGAGTGTGAATACAACATCCACACACCAAAGACAAGGAAACAAAAGAGAAAAAGAGCCTGGGTTCTGTCACCCCAATGGCATCCCACAGGCTCTGAACATACAGCATGTTACAGGACAAAAACACAGGTCTTGCTTGGCTAATCTGCCATCACCTGAGTTTTCAGGTAAATGCAGCATATGTTCCTAACTGTTTAAAAATGAGAAACTTATAACTATCCATTACTGCACCTATAGAACATGTAACTTTTCAATTTCTAGATTGTTCCACTGTCATTACATAAGATGGAATCGAAGTGTCTATGTGTCTTTTTATGGCATAGGGCCAATATTCAAAATGATCAAAGCTACCACAGAAACCAAAGTAGGCAAATATCTAACCATGAGCATTCTCAATCAACTCTGACTCTTTGTCTGTAAATATTTTTTAAGTAAAAATAATAATGAGGAAGCAGCTGAAGAATCTGGTTTAGGACTGAGGACACACAGGCCAGGTGTGGTGGTTCACACCTCTAATCCCAGCATTTTGGGAGGCCAAGGCAGGAGAATCATTTCAAGCCAGGAGTTCATGACCAGTCTGGGTAATACAGAAAGAATCTGTCCCTATAAAAACATTTTAAAAATTAGCCAGACATGGTGACGCATGCCCATAGTCACACCTAGTCAGGAGGCTGAATCAGGAGGATCACCTGAACCCAGTAGCTGAAGGCTACAGTGAGCTATGATTGTGCCACAGCACTCTAGCCTGACCAACAAAGCAACACCCTGTCTCTAAAATGTAAAAAATAAACTTTAGAAATAAATTGAGGAAACACAACACATTTTTTAATTCCACATGGATTATTTCTCCTTGAGGGTAGGGTTTATCACTCTATAGCAGTTAAGACAGAGGATAGGAAGAATTACCATGCGTAGTTGGAATTTAAATAAAATCAGAAACAGCCACCTACTTGCAACATGAACCAAGCTGCCCTTACATTGAAGGAATCACCTTCAATGATATTGATATATGTGCACATCATATATATGTGCACATCAGAGGCACCATTTGGCTCATGGTAAGAAGGCTGGGCCATGCCAGTCATGTTTTGAACACATGTGATTTGAAGTAACTGGGACATCCATGACAAGACTAATAGTATCCCAGCAAAAACTCATGCCAGAGATAGCAGAGAGATGTCCTGGGGTCACTTTCAGCCATGGGTATCTCTAAGCATCCTGTGTCTTGGGCTTTAAGGGTTCCACAGGCTTCCTCAGTGTCAACCAGCCCACTCTTGCCCAAGGAAATATCCACTCTGCTTGTCACCTGGCACCTGGTGGGCTCCTGGGAAAAACCACAGCACGGTCCTCATGGGACGCCCTCAGCATGGCAGCTCACAGCTTCAAGGGGAGGAGCAAGCCTTCGAAATCCATCAGAGACAAATGCCCCAGAAATGGGGGCCATGCCACAATTAAATACCCTTTCCCAAGGGTTCTGATTGCAGGGAGGACAGAGAGAGGAGAAGTAAGGAGGGAAGGAAATCAAAGATGGAAAAGGAAGGTCAGGGGTCAGCAGATTTTATTCCATTCTTTGATTTCTTGAATATTTTCCCAAAGGAACACTAGGACACTAAACCCTGACTCAACCAGGTCTACAAAGTTTTATTCTAGAGAAGGCATTTGCTTGATCATTTTGCACTGTGCCCAAATAATGATAGTGTGGGAAATTATATGAATAACTGGGGTAAAGGTGTTAATGAAAGGAAATGGAGCCACTGGCCTCCCCAGTGTTTAAACAAACAAATGGGAGAGGGAGAGAGAATGAGAATAAGAATGAACTCAAAATACCCTATGAACTCACTCACCCATTTGCAGGACCCACTATGTATAAGAGCGGCACTTTTGATCTTTACTCATCATGAGGAAGACACTTCTCTTTTTTCTTTAGGAACAGAGACTGTGACTGATACAGTCTGGATATTTGTCCCCTCCAAATCTCATGCTGAAATTTGATCCCCAGTGCTGGAGGTGGGTCCCGGTGGGAGGTGGTTGGGTCACCATGAGAACAGATCCCTCATCAATGGCCTGGTGCCCTCCCTACGATGATGAGTGAGTTCTCCCTCTATAAGTTCATGCAGAGCTGGTCATTGAAAGAGTGTGGCACCCTTCCCTTCTCTCTCTCTCTTGCCCTATGACACACGGCCTCCCTGTTCATCTTCCACCGTGAGTAGAAGCTTTCTGAGGTCCTCACCAGAAGCAGATGCTGGTGCTGTGCTTCTTGGACAGCCTGCAGAACTATGAGCCAAATAAACCTTTCTCCTTTACACATTACCCAGAATCAAGTATTCCTTTATAGCAACAAAAAATGGACTAAGACAGTGACCTAAGGCAGAAGTGCGGGCTTCAGCTGAGAAGAGAAAGTTAAGAGAGCTCCTGGGGCTCTAGTGCAGGGGCTTCTTGGACGCTCAGAGCAGGCTGATGGGGACACCTGTCCCATACAGAGGAGCAGTGTTCTAGAGACTGTGTGTTTCCATGAACAGCTCCCACTGAGTGAATGTCAGAGCCAAACACAGGATGCTGGGGTCACAACATCTATGTTCACGCCATCACCACATGCTACTGAGCACTCATCCACATGCTGGGGCTAAACTTGAATGAAAATTTGAAATTCACTTGGGACCATATCCATGCATTCCACACAGCATCCTAAAGTTGGGCTCAAAATTTAAAAAATAAACACATCCAACACTGGGCACCTTGTCATGGAAGGTCAGCACAGTAGCACTGTTCTTAAAATGCCTTCACTTCTTAAGGATAGGAGTTCACTGACATCCGCACTGGACATATTATTAAACTTCTTGTAATGAGACATAGTTTAATTTTAAGTTACAGATTTCTTTAAAATCCAAACACTTGGCATCATTTAAGATAGTCAAATTTCTAGAATTCTCCATGCCTAGCACAGAGAAAGTGCTTTAATAAACAGCAGCTGACACTCACCATTCCCTTTAACTATAATTAAAGATATTTCACTAGTGACATATCATAAATTACAATCTTCTCCTTGCTAATGTTACGAAACCAAGAAAACACAAATGTCTATTTTTACAAATACAGTTTTCGCAGAAGACAACCTGAATTCTTTCCATTAAAATATTTAACAAATATTGAGCATCTGTTGTTTTTCAGAAACTTCTGTAAGCTCTAGCGATGCAACAGGGAGTAGGACAAAGTCTCCATCCTCTTGGATAGATTCAAAGGGGGGACAGAGGATAAGGCACTCGGTACAGAGCTGAAATGTAATGGCAGGTGAGAATGAATGCCATGAAGAACACAGCATGCCAAGGGGCAGAGAGGGATGCTTGGAAGGACTGTAGACAGAGTGGTCAACAGAGCTGCCCCCGAGGAGGTGGCATTAGTACGGACCCTTCCTGAAGGAGAGCCATGCCTCAGGGGAATGCTCAGCAGTAGGAAGGGCAAGTTCCAAGGCCTTCCCAACTCAAGGAAGAGTGTGCCCTGAGTGTGGCCAGTGGAATGGTGCAAGGAAGAAACCAGTGAACCAGGGCAAAGGAGGTGCCAAGGGACAGGTTATGGGATGCCTGGCATGGTGGGTCCTGAGCACCATACCACATGGACGCTGATAACCTCAGTGGATCCCATCCTGATGTCACCTGGATGATGGGGGGTGATGTGCTGGGTTCCTTTTATAACATGCCCACATTTGTCAATCTATCAACTTCTCCAGGGATTTGATTTGCCTGTTTTCATAACCCTTCGTGCTTGGTGTCAGGGATACTAACCAGTCATCTTTAGCAGTCCGACAACCACATTTTTAACTGAAATAAAAGTTCATTATCTAGTACATAATTTCCTCTGGCAAAAAAAAATTACAACAAAATTCAAAACACTGAAGAATTGAGAGAATAATTTAGTTTCACTATCTTCCATTTGGGCAGAAAAATCCAACAATTTATAAAACAAAAATTGTTCTAGAAACAACTAGCATCACTACCATGATGATTAACTGACTTCACCTCGAGAGGACTAAGGATGCGATGCCCAGCTTCCCCTCCTATCCTGGGTCTAGCACTCATTTGATTAGTCCACAGAAGGCAAAGGGCAAAGCATTTTGCTTCCAACAGAGAGCTCATTCTGGCTCGGTTTATTCAATGAGGAAACCCATTTAGTATAATTTTTAAAAAATCATACTTCACATGTCTATGACTCAAAATTTCAAGCCACACCCACACTTCAGCAGTAATTTTTGCTAATTACCGGTGGGTGATCTCAGAGACAGCCCGGCTGCTTTGGGAACAGGACACAGTGTGCTGCATTGCAGATTCATGCCTGCTGGGGCTCGGGTCACAGACTGCCAATCAGAAGCATTCCAATCTCATGGAGGAGGGTGCTAACTCCCTGTAGTCCATCTGACTTCCCTGCGGCACAGGGAGGAGAGTTACATTCTCTCTTCCAGAAAGGAGAGCAGCCAGAGCACCAGGGCTCAAGCACCATCACCCCAGACCTTGAGACCCAAGGACGCCAGCAAAGGAGAGCCTTGGCAGGTGGCACCCAAAACACCTCTGCCCACAGCTTTGCCAAGAGGAAGACCAGGTTGCTAAAGCTGAGACAGTGACTTATTTCTAACTGCTGTAAGGAGGCACAGCACAGGCTCATGAATCAGTAGCATGGTTTTTCTTCATTGTCTTTGACTTCCTGGCTTATAATTTCAGTGATCAATGGTAAGAAGGGACTCAAAGTGAACAATCAGAAATTTGTCCTGGTAAATTAACTGTCACCGAAGTAGCTTTTCTCTATATTGACCAAAAACAGAGCCAGATGAAATGTGCAGAAAATAAAACAAGAAAGAGTACAGATATCGAGAGGAATGGCACCCTGGACTGCTGGCAGTTTTCAACCTCCTGAGAAACTTTCAAGTATAATTAAATTAACACATCCACCCAGAATAATTTACGTGATGGCTGCAGACAGCTAAAAGAATAGAAAAGACCAGATAATTCAGGCTTCCACTTAGAATCATTAGAAGATTGATTTAGTGTTAGACAAGGGCCAATTTAGTTGTAAAAGTTTAATTTTATATTAGCTGTAATGGGGACACTCTTTTAGCAGGCTGCGTACACTGTTTTAACTTCAAACCATTGGTGAGGAGGTGCTAAATAAAAGTACCTGATTTTTCAGTTTGTTCACATCTACAATTAGCTGCTATAAAATGTATTAATGCATACTTAAGGTTCTAATAAGCTGTTAAATAGCTTTCATGTTCAGAGTGACTCTGAAACTATAAAAAGAAATTAATATAATGGGTCTTTTTTTTTTTTAACATTTTAGTTTGCACTGCAAATAACTATCCAGATAGTCTTCTAAGGTTCAGTGTTTAGAGAGTCGGCTGCTAAGAGACGCCACTTAAGGCTTAAGGAGGAGGCCTATGTAATGAACCACTAAATGTGTCCCCAAGGCATAGGGTTGAAAGGAAAGGTCCTGGGTTTCTTGCACCATCAAAATAAGAGGTAAAAAGCTGCCTGGGGTGAGAAATCTCTGTATGGCTTCATTGTGCCTCTTACTAATTGTGGGCAAAAGTGGACATGTTGAGAGGTGGTGAAATCTTTGGAAGTCAAGGCTTCCAGAAGAGCACAGCCAACACCAAATCCCTCGAGTTCCCTTTCACGCTGAAGTCACGTGCCAGCCCAGCGTCACTGTGTGTCTCTCATGCTGAAACCCTGCTCCGTAACCATCAAGAAGCTTGAGCCGGGGCCAAGATAACTTTTGAAATTCAATAATGACTGAATATTTATTGAAATATGATCTTCTTCTAAGTTTGCTACAACCAATAATAAAATCAAATGGCCATCCATTCCTCCTGGGATAATGTTTACTCTTGTTAGAAAAGAGATGAAATTGGGACGGTAGCCTAGGTATTATTTTTACTAGAAATGTAATAATTTTAATACATTACCTGGGCGTGTTCCATCACAATTAGGTTCAGTCATGTTTTATCACTGTAATAAAGGAGCACTTGAGCCCACATAGAAGGAGCAATTGCTTTTTCACCCTCCCCTAAAGTAATGGGTCTCTGTCTCCATTATCTTCAAGTTGCTTGCAGGTTAAAACCCTCCCAGAATATCTGAGGCAGATTTACATGCTAACTAGTTCCTCAGAGAGAGAGATGTGAACAGCCTTAAAAGAATACGCCATCTGCTGCAGTATGACTTCTCGTTAACAGTTTATCTGAATGTCATCATTTTGTTTTTCCCACACATGCCTTAATCACCTTCTTCAGGAATAAATTGGCTCTCTTGTCAAACTTGCTTTTCCATGGCTTCTACACAATATGGTTTCAAATGCTTATTACCTTTTACAGGATATACTCCTAAGTCTATCCTTAATTTCTTGGCTTCCATATTTGATGTAACCTTCTATAAAGGCTCTGAGATAAATTCTCAGTCAGTCTAGGAGAGAGGCAAACAGATCCTTGCAAATGCCAACTGGTAACCCTAGAAGGGGCCACTGCAAAGGCTGTTCTTCTAGCACAAATAAACACTTCAGAAAGATAGCACGGGGATATGTTTCTAGAACATGATCACAAGAATCATATAGCAACTGGGGAGAGATGAGTCACAGTGAGTGGGTTGAGTCTTAAGATACGAAGATTTGAATTCATCACCCCACACCCCAGCACCAACAACATACACCTTCACCACTGTTTCTTATCTTGGTGACCAGAGCACCCATTCTTCTAAGGATCAAGCAAGATAAGTGAGTGTCATCTCCCTCTTCATCATGAAGCCCCCTCCCTCTGCCACATTCAGCAGTCACCAAATCCTAAATATCTGTTAAGTGGACCTCTCCTTCTCCCACTCCCCTATTACCACTCTGATGATAAATGCCACCATTGTATCAGTCTCCCTGCATCTGATCTCGCCTTCCTCCAGTCCCATCTCCATGCTGCAGAAAGGTAGTTTGTAAACTTCCCATCAATGCACGAGCATGACAATGGGATCAGTGTTTCCAGTCCTTCTGCTGCTCTGAGCCTTCTCAAATCTCCCACCTTCCAGCATGCAGATCCCTCTACCTGGAACAGCCTTCCCCACTGCCCACCGATGCCTCCTCCCTTCCTCAGGTGTGCAGAGAATGGTCCTCTTTGTAAGGCCTTTTCTGAATGCCCCAGCTGTGATCCCAGAGCCGTGTCTTCTCTATTTTCCCTTCCACAGCCCTCCTCCCACTTCCCTGCAGTTACTTTGCAATGACCCATCTTCTTTGGCACAATGGAAGTTCTGCAAGGCTCTGCAGCCATGTCTGTCTTGACCGTCTCTGTATTCTCAGTACCTGTTATAGGCAATGCTTGAAAACATATGACAAATAAAAGTGAATCTACAGCAAAGGTCAAATGTACGGTGAGGCAACCCCAAGGATGCTTATCAGAGATCTCCAGGTCCAACAGTGAAAACTGAGTGTTTGGCAAAGCCACACCTCTGAAAGAGAAGGGAGACTACATAATCTGCAACCAGTGACCCATTCCGGCCAAGCAGAGGGTATGGGGGGGTGTAAGGTGCAGCCTGCTGCCACTCTCCAGGACAGCATTACTACAAGGGGAAGGTATGTGACCAGGGGGGCTGAGGACAGGAGGAACAGGATAGGGGGACAGGACTTGAGAAATCCATTTTTACATTTCTCCTATAACGCACTCCTAAGTACCCACTGTCTGACACTGAGTAGACATTCAACATGGAACTACTGAAGGAATTAATATTGGTTCTATAGCCTTAGAGTCCCCAGAGTACTGTGATGTCAGATCGGCCATACTGGACCAAACTTTTATCATGCTAATATTCTCAACTCTGTAAGAAGTCTCAGAATTTCATCTTAAAGTTTAGTTTCTGGGTTAGACCACTGGCAAATCAGCAAATCTCACCAGATAGTTTTTCTCCAAACCACCCATTCATTAACTCTAGAAATACTTATTGAGAACCTACCATATGTCACTCCCTCTTCTAAAAACTGGGAACACATTATTGAACAAGACAAGGGGCCTCTGCTCATGGACCTCATTAGAGAATACAGAAAACAAACAATATGTAAACTAGAAAGCATATTATTTTAAATCATAAGAGGGAGGAAGGAACTAAAGGCAGAGGAAGAAGAAACAGATTTGCATTATTTCAGATAGGATGCCCAGGGAAGGTCTCTTTGGTGAGCAATCTCTGAGGACCAGGACGATGGGAAAATTAATTCCATGGAATCTGGAAAGAACATTAGAAGAAAGAGGCATAAGATTGAAAGCCATGCTGTTTTAACTCCCATGGCATGTGGTGCAATGCCCAGCCCAGAAGTCTCACCCATTCACGCATTCACTCTTCTGTTCATTTACGATCCCATTCATTCCTTCTACAAAGGGTCCCTGAGGGTTTACAGGACACCTGGCACCATGATCAACACTAAGAAAATGAAACAAAGGTTTATTGCTTGATTGGGAAACTTAGTGTGAATGTGAACTCATTAAAATCTACACTATTTGACAGATTTTGACCTACAAAATGCACAAAATGACAATTTCACATGATTCATAGATTGATAAGCACAAACTATTGGGGGGTAAATAATGTTATAGAATATGTTTAAATAATGTTTTAAATATGTTTTAGAAACTTGATTTTTTAAGTCCTTTGTAAGTACTCCTTTACCTAGCAATGCATTAGTATTTTTAGTTGCAAAGGAGTTTGATATCTGTGTTATGGAAAAAATTTTAAGGAATTCCTTGTTAACCTTATTCCAATATGAGCTAATCATAGAAATGAATAAAATTGCATGTTCTTAAAACATAGTTATACTGTGAACCTTCTCCCGAGCTAATGCAAGTTTATGAACTTTTGCATGTATTAATATACATCAGAATTCCCTCTGTGTACTTCCCAAGTAAGATTTCAACCTAAGACTATCTTTCCAATCCCTCAGGAGAGAAACATTTTAAAATATAATTTCAGACAACAATTTAAGGAATTGAGTTAAACAAGTCTGTAGCATGTTTTTGCTGCCAACAATTAGATACACAAAAGCATCACAATCGACTGAATCATGGTCCACCTGGCCTGCCATACCAATTCCAACAGACACATGGTGACAAGTCCCTGTTGTCTCAGATAATGCCAGTTTGAGTCCACTTTCTATGGCCATGAGTATCACATAGTGTGTTTCCTGATATCAATCTTAATAGTTAGAAATTTTCAGATTTCTCCTAGTAGTCATTAGTGGCTTTTTAATTCAAATACTCATCCAAACCCCTATGGAATTCATTTACAGTGAATAATTATAATGCATCCTTTAACTCTTGGAGTGAAGAATTTTACAGGTACATTCCATCTGTGCAACATAGCTCATCTACAACCTGTCAAAAGCATATCACATTCAAGGGATGTCATGGTGTAGTGACGCAATGCTTTACCGAGATTATTCATTGCGATATGGAATTGGAATATGTCCTGCTCCCAATTTATACTGCCTTAAGGTAAGGAGATATACTCTTTTTACAACAGAATCTGATTTTTTCATCTGGCTAGTTTGGGAGAAAAGTACAAGGGCAAAAACTATCCAAAGTTGTAATTACTTAGGCAATATCATTCCATATTACTCACAATCCAAAGAAAAGTACCTGATATCCTGGAGACAAAAGTCCTGATTAAGGAACCCTGAGAGTACCTCACACTCTCAGAGGACATCTCTAACCTGAAATACCCCAGTCTGATGTGTCCAGTACTGGTGTTCCGGGTATAATCTAAAAACAAAGCTAACATTCTACAACATGGTAACTACAGTTACTAACAATTCATTGCATACTTGAAAACTGCTGACAGAGTAGATACTAAGTGTTCTCTCTATACCTAAGTATATGAAGCAACATACGTTAATGACGAATTTAGCCATTCCACGCTATACACATACGTCAAAAAGTCATGTTGTATACCATACACATACACAATTTTTATTCATCGATTTTTAAAAATTAATTACATAAAATAAAAACAAAGCTAAATTACCCTGTTAATAACTAGGAAACAAATAACTTGAGGGCAAATTATGATAAGTAATAATATGCAACACTAATGCAAATGATGCTTTCCTGACAAAATGTGGTTCTTCTTTTTTGCACAGACATCTTGTTCTTTCTTACCCAGAAATTAAAGAAGAAGAATCTTGTAAACATCCTTCGCAGTTTAGGGATAAGTGAAAATAGAGAAGTATCCATAGCCTTGTGATTCTGGCATCAAAAGTTAAAGGAAGTCACGACTGTGGCTCCTAGAAGAGAGGAACCAAAATAGCCCCACGGTCACCTCCCTTCCTTCATGAGAGCAGAACTACTGCTTCTCAGCCTCACCCAAAGGATAAATGTGCAAAAAGTTTACTTTTCTATGACTTCAGCAACAATTGAAATACCTTCATAATTCAGCATTGCCTTTTTCTATAACATTGTATTTTACTGTTTCCATACATCTAACCTCTCCATCCTCCAAAGACCTCTCTAAATGAGAAGCAAAGGAGATATTGCTGTTTTTCAAATGAAGAAACCAAAGCTCAGTGCATAGAAGAGATTTGTCTAAAGGTATGTGGTAGGAAGTGGTGAATCCAAAGTAGAAATCCTGGTCTTTTAATTCATAATCCAGCATTATTTTCCTTTCCTTTTTTTTTTTTTCTTTCTTTTTCCTTTTAATTAGGTGTTCATAGTAACCAAGCAAACTCTTAATGCACACAGAGTGGTTTTAAAAGTCAGCATTCATGTTCAATTCTGCTGCACTGTGTAGAGTTTTCTGGAAAGATCTCAAGAAAAGCCTGATTCCACGCCAGCAGAAGCTCTGTTATGCATCCTGCTTTTCCTTTTAAGGCATTTTAAATTAAAGGAAGCCTTCTTTGACACCATCTCTTTCTGTCCTACTGACAACCAAATCCTTTCAATGAAAGCACCAATTTGGTTTAGCGACAGATTATTTTTATCTATTTTAGAAAGTCATATAAACTTAACCTGAACAAATATGTTCCCCTGCCTGTTCTTCCGGAATTTCAAAGTTTTTCATTAATTAAGCATTTTTCCTAGAGTGTTGGGAACCAAACACTGTTCTATGCCAAAGTAAAAAAAAAAGCATTAATGAAAATGAAGAATAAAAGGAAGCCAAATCCAAGTCATAAAAATGCTCTACCTTATTTCATGGAAATGAGATGAAAAAGAAAGATATGCAAACTGAGGGTTAAAGTAAGTACTAAGTTGTTGATGGGAATTCTCCCACTAAAATCTTTTAGGAAAATAAATCTCCCATCTCAAGAATTTTCTTTAAAAAAAATGACATGGTCACATGGGTTAAAAGTGTGCCTTGGTAAATTTAAGGACACTAATGATTCACTCCTAAACCATTATTAAACTGGAGAACTTTTCTATCCTTAGAATGAAAAAGCAGTACTCAAGCAGAGAATTCTATCACTGCATTTCATCCAAAAAGGCATTAAATCCTCTAGATTCCATCAAATTTCCTTAAAGAGAAAAGCATTCTTTTTTTTTTCCAGGATGTCCTGTAAGTGTTCATCAATTCAAAGCTGAGCACAGCCTGCAGAGCGGCCTCCCAGAAAACCTCAGCCACCGGGAACACACACTCACGTTTGGGGGAAGAGGAGGGAGGGACAGGGAGGAGAGACTAATGTCATCCACGGGATTTACAGCCACTGATGTGGGACACGGTGGCAGTCGCAGCTCCTAGCACAAAACAGATGGCACAACACAGAGCTGTGTCGTAAAACGCCAGAAACTAAAGAATGAGTGATTCCATCGGCTTCTGAAGCTTTTGCAAACAATCTATCCCCCAGAGTCAACTTCAGAGCATTTTCACATTTTAATTCTCCGTTATCATCTGAACCACGATAGCTACTATAGTTTCTCGCAGGGTCTGTACACATTTGAATGTTAATTTTATTTTTAAAAACTCAACACTCTTGGGCCAAAATCTCACTAGTTAGTGGAGTGAAATATTAGTTTCTTAGGTAACAAATTACTGTTGGAAAAGATTCCTGTGAACGTGGTGGCCTGAAACAATTTTATTCTCAATTGCATTTCTGGAGGTCGGACATCTAAAACGGGTTTCCTTGGGACAAAACCAAGATTTCGGTGGGGCCCTGCTTTCTCCAGAGGCTCCCGAGGAGAATCCATTTCCTCGCCTTTACCAGCTGCTAGAACTGTCTTCTCGCATCCCTTGGCGCAGGGCAGCCCTGCCATGTTCAAGGCCATCTTCACACCAGCTTTTCCTCTCCATCTGCACCAAACCTTCTTCTGCCTCTCTCTCGTAAAGACTCTTGTGATTATACTTAAATCCCCCATGGATGATCCCATTAATCTCCCACCTCAGGACTCTTAATCACATCTGCATAATTCCTTTTGCCATCCAAGGTAACTGTTCGCAGGTTCTAGGGATTAGGATGGGGACACCTTTGAGGGCCACTATTCTGCCCTCCACAGCAGCACAGCTTAACCTCTTACTATCAGTCACTTAGAACCACAGTCGTCCTTGGTTTCCCCCAGGGATTGGCTCCAGGCCCCTCCCCCATACTGAAATCCACGCATGCTCCAAGTCCCCGACACAAAATGGTGTGTGTATGTTTGCATATAACCTAGGCGCATCCTTCCATATACTTTAAATCGTCTCTAGGTTACTATGATATCTAATACAATATCACTTCTATGTAAATAGCTCTTATCCCATATTCCTTAGGAAATAATGACAAGAAAAAAGTCTATACGTATTCGGTACAAACAGACCTATCCTTTTTTTTTTTTTCCTGAATATTTTTGATCTGCAGCTGGTTGAATCCAGGGATACGAGACCCATGTCTACGGAGGGCTTGCCATATTTCAAAATCACTTTGCAAATGAAAACATGCTTTCTGAGATTCCTTCAGAAAGATTAGGTTTTTTTTTATTTTGTTCATTTTTGTTTAGTATGGAATCTACTTAAACTTTAACTCCATGCGTCGTGAACCTTTTGGGATAAAAATTACAGGATGGGATCCCAGGATTCTTCCTTTCTCCCAACAGAGACGTTAAAAAGCTTAAAGTCATATTCCTCAAAATGTTTGTCTCCCACATTCGAATCACATATTTATAATTTACGACAGCTAACCTGCTGAGCATCCCAGCCTGGCCTCAGAACACTTCCATCAGCTCGCAGGTGGGAAAAATCACCTGGCAACACAGTCCACCGTAGAGTGTCAGTTGTTATCCTCATTCGTGATCACGTGGCTGACAGAGCTGAGCCTCAGGGCCACTGCCCAGCATTGCACGAGAGCATCTCCTACATATCAATCGCCCAAGAAAAGATCAAAATTCAAAGTACAGTTCCTACTGAATGAATATCACTTTCACACCATGGTAAAGTCAAAAATAGTAAGTCAGGGACCATCTGTAGTCCATCATGCATCTGAACATTAAAAATCCCTTAAAAAGTTGATATAAGGCAGCTTATGTGACATTAAGAAAGTTTCATTAAGATCCCTAAAATAAGTGTGAAAAATGCATGCGTAATATGCTTATGGCCAAAGAGGACTTAGCAGAGAAATTGGGAGAATGTGTAATGTTACCAATTAGTTTTAGACCATCTAAGAACTACACAAACAGAAGAGCTTGCAGCTGCTAACGAACAGCAGATACGTTTTATCACACCCCTGGCCGGTGCACTGTGTCATGCAGGTAACCTGATAGCACCCCAGGAATAGTAGCTGTCAGGAAGGTACTGCTGCTTTTCAGACTCAGCTCCTTAAGAGCAGCTGATAAGAAAGAGAGGGAGAAGAAAATAGATTAATGTCAGTATAAAATCTGAAATTCACTTCATCATGTGATTCTAATTTCTTAACCTCCAAAAGAAGTATGCTAAAAATCCAACTGTTTCCCCTGGAGCAGAGGTGGGGACCCAAGGTGCGGCTCACGTCTCTATCAGCTGCAATCCATGTGGTGCCTCATAGAGGAACTGGTGGCAGGAACTCTTTTCTCATACTAAATCACTTGCTCATTTCTGAAAATACTTATTTGACATTTGCAACAGTAATATGAAACCAATCTCTTTTTATTCAATCAAGCATAGTACTCATGCATTCGACTCACTTTAATTGAACACATTTACTGAATGCCTACTGTGTGTAAAGCATTGTGCATGGCACTGCAGAGGATCCAAGGCTGAATTCCACGTGAACTCTGCCTTTACAGAGGTGCACGCACACACATACAGATACAGGCATGAGCGCTCACATACACACAAACACACACACACACATACAAGCACACATACCACACACTGAACCCATACATTCAGACATGCACATATACACACACTCACATACATACATACTGCACACATACACATGCGAGGGAATTTGGAGCACCACTGCTTAGGGGCAACACTTACAATCTCTAGAAAGAGATTCCTCTTATTTACCATTTCTACACCCTCTCATATCGATCAACACACATCCTCAGTTGTATAGGTTACAGTCCCCATTGGGCAAATTTTAAAAATTTAGAAAACCATCCTCACTTTAGTATGAACAAGAGAATCCTCTATCATCCCACCCAAGTAAACGCAGCATGAAGAGGCAAGACAAGACGGTTTGTTTGGAGATACAAGTCCACCATCCAAGAGGCGTGAGCCATTTCCTAAGACATTGTCTCATCCAAGCATCCTGTGGCCCCAGAGGAGGGTAACCTCTCAAGAGTGTTGAGCTGCAGCTGCAGGTGGGCAGTCTGGCTCCCCACCCAGTACAAACGCAAAAGCAGCGGACACAGGCTGTCCTGCAGCCTCACTGGGGCAGTACCTCCTAGGACACACAGGAAGCATGGGAGGCATTTAGGACCTGCATACCCTGCACACCCTACCGTGAAGAACACACCCATTAGTCTCTGAAATTTGCATCCCATCCCAGTGGTGACAAAGTAATACCACTATGCTGAAAAAGAATCTCTCAGCCCTACCAAATCCTGGTATTCTCACCTGGCTTCTTTGGAAGGAAGTAGAAAAAATGTCAATGTGAACACAATTCACTTCATGACTGTCGTATCAATTCCCAATTATTTACTTTCTTCTTAGTGACATTAACAGGAACATCCATGTCAAAAAAGACCATCTGTCCTTCTCAAAACAAAAAAACTTCCAGTGTGTGTGTGGGGGGGGGGGGGGGGGGGGGGGGGGGGCGGAGACAGCTCACCACGTGGTTGCCACTCAACCAGCAAAACACCCATGGAGAAGCCGATTTTGTGAAGCCTGTTGGTAACTACCATATTTTTCCTAAATAAAGAAACACAGATTGGGTTTAAATTTTGCAAAGTCTATTCACTCAATGTCAAAGCAGGAGGGAAGGGGAGTTTACTTTAAGGTTTTAGTTGGTCTGAAACTTTGCATAGGCTTAACCCTCACCACCCAAGGTGGACCTCAGCACAGTGACATCAGCATCATCTGGAAACTCATTAGAAATGCAGAATCTCGAGCCACACCCAGACCCACTGGATTAGGCTGGGCATTTTCACGGAGCCCCTGGATGCTCTACACCTTCGGGTGGGAGACACAGTGGAATAAACAGCAGAAACACAAACAAGACCAAAGAAAAAGTTGTTGCTTGTAGTTCACTTTTTCAAACTATTGACTATAATGAATCTCTATAATTAATGAAGCTAGAAATGACTTGGAATTGCTTGGCTAACAGAAGGGTTTTTAATGTAATTAATCTGTGAAATGATCAGTTTCTGTGCATCACTAAACCTATAAAGCTAACAAAGATTATTTTCCCAGCTCGTTATGAAGAAAATAATGTCACAAAAGAATCTAAGGGCTTCACCTTGCCAGGGAGCTAACTTCTGACCATCTGGTCTCCTGTAACTATAGAGACTCCATTTCCAGACTTAGAACGCAAAAAAGCAGAAAACTAACATAAATAATTCTTCCCCCTTTTGGTAATGGTTTATGGTAGCAACAGGTGAAAAAGGCAAAGAGAAGCAATGACTTCCTTCATCACATTAAAAAGAAATATCCGCTATCTCTTCCAAAAGCATAAGAAGTAACTATGGAAACCAGAAGAAAATTTCGAAACTGACTTGCAATTTACAAAGGGCAGAGCAACTCTGTTTCGCCCACAAAAAAAATTAACTATGGGCCAATCCACCAAAATCTTTCCCACCAATAGCTGAATCTGCAGAAGACAGTAATGTAAACATTTTATAATATTTGAATCTGCAAAAGGTTATAACATAAATGTCTTATTCAGGCACCATCGTCAATTATTTGATTTGTTGTGGAATTGTTAAATTACATGTTTCTACAATTGGAGCATTTAAGTGTGATTCAATTTAAATCTATGTTTTCATGTACTCTGGTGATAAAATGGGCCCTTGCTCAGGCCAGCGAGGTGCTCAGGTAAAAGGCATATTCTTCTGAAGGCGAATTAACTCTCAAAGGTCAGTAAGGTGGCATATCACCAGTTTTAGAGATTTAAGAAATTCACCCCAATTTCTAAAATGTGTATTTTACATCTAAGGAATATGAAAATGATCTCAAGAATCCCAGCTATCATATGTTTGCTAAGTTGGTCCTCTAGATTTCCAATGTCAAGGTTGAGATAAATGTGCGTGTTATTTATAGAGAGAAAATAAAGCAGAACAACTTCGACCGATGCCAACCTACTCACTGGCCAGCAAGAGCCAGCCAGCTCTCCACCATACAACTCGCTGCCGACTCTGCCACTTATCTGTCTGATACCAGTGTCTCTCTGGCTTCAAAGCAGACAGCACTCCCCCGTCAGACAAGCTGTGTACTGCCTCATGCTGAACAGAGGCCCAAAAAGAGAAAATGAGAAAATGACTGCTTTATTTTAACAAACAGAGAAGATACTCACAACAGAAGGGAGTAAAGAATTGTTTTAAAAATGTGAATCTCAAGGATACTTTTATAGCCCAGGAGGACATGTTTATCTTTCACCTATTTTTTTTTTTTCATTCCAAGCTAGAGCAGAAAATATTTTTTAAGCTTGATAAGTGAAGGCTCATTTGGGGACACCTGCTACTTGAATTACCACTATCAGGGTTAAATTAATAACCCTGGCATGTTACAAAGCAGGAGTCCTCAAACTATTACCCGCGGGCCACATGCGGGTGTTTTCGCCCGTTTGTTTTTTTACTTCAAAATAAGATATGTGCGGTGTGCATAGGAATTTGTTTGTAGTTTTTTAAAACTATAGTCCGGCCCTCCAACGGTCTGAGGGACAGTGAGGTGGCCCCCTGTTTAAAAAGTTTGAGGACCCCTGTTATAAAGCCATAAATATAATTTTGAGCTCTACTCCTCCAGCATATTTATGTGAGTTTTTGTCTCATTCTGTGTGTCTGTGTTGGGTTTTCTTCCTTTCTCTGTAAAATATGTCACTACTAATCATTATGTGCTGTTGTTCACTGACAGTGTGGAAATAAAAACTGATGTTTGCGGAGCCATTCTAGTTGTGACTGTTTTTTGTTTTGTTTTTTTGTGGGGTTTTTTTGTATCCCATTTTCAACTAAAATCTAAAAAAATTCAAAAAACCTTTTCAAAATTAAATGCTACTTTACACATAGGACATTGCTGGTGGATTGACCAAAATAAAAAAAAAAGTTTTTTAAGTTTAATACTATTTTCTTAATTTGGCATTAAAAGGGAAGAATGCCCCTAAACTTTCCATTATTCAACTCTGGTTTTTACAAAGCAAGAAGAAACTTTTCATCACCAAACTGCAAAAACAATCTATCTGAACTAGATGCTGTGTCCATTCCAGCTTCATTTTAATTTGGTGCTAATTCTCTAATTTGCTCATTTATTTTCTCTAACCACGTAATTAGTGCTGAAGGGAGTCTTTTGCAGGCTTGCCACTGAGCACTCAGTCTTAGTAGAAGGAAGAATTCCTTAGATACGTTTCCAATCACCATGCATGTATTGAAGCCAAGAACTAGAAAACTGTAACTATAAACTTATACAAAATCCACACAATTAAGTGCTTACACCAGCACAGGCCAATACAGCTAAGGCCAAGCTAAGACCAACGTAGACTGCTTTTTCAGGCCACAAATCCCATCGTGTTGCAGTCAACGCTCTTGCATCATCAGCCTCCCTTCCCTCTTGCTATAATGGCATGTTTTTAATGAATTCTGACTGATGCATTTCTCTGATGAGAGTACATTTTAATACTCCTAAACAATGTGCTTCTGCAAATATTGTCACAACAAATACAACAACCAAAGGTTTAGACCTTTATTTACAGAAGTGAAAAATGGACTTGAACCTCACAAGTCTCAAAATGTAAGTATGTGGGTGAAGATGGCTGAAAAGAGCCAGGGATAGAGTCCCCACCATGGTACCGCGGGAAAGTCCCTCACCATGGCCTAGCATGGGCCTTCCTGCCCCAAACCGTAACCTCAGATGTACAAACCATGCTCTAAACGCTGTGACCTGCCAGTGCAACAGAGTGATGACGGACACGAAGCACTCCACACAAGCAGCTTTTATTTGCAAAGTGAAAGTAAGTTCCAGAGAGTGTGGAGGGACAGGTCTGTCCCTGGGTGTGGAGAAGACCCTGAGTCTAGAGACAGAGGATGGAAAGTACAATACACTAAGCAGGGAGTGGACTGCTCCAATAATAAACAGCATCATCCCAGGGTTAGGGTCTGTCCTTTGTGCTAATTCCTAATAATATGTCGAGCTGGGGGTGGAATATTCATGTCTTTTGGGGAAAGTGGGTGGAGATTCCCTGAATCACGTACCCTCCCATTTTCCGTCCTTCTATGGCTGGTTCCAGAACTGTCATGGTGCTAGGGGCTGTGATTTTTATTGTGCTAATGGGAAAAGGTTACCTCCAGCAGGTTTTCTCTTTCTCTACACATGCCCTGGCAGAGAGAAAGTCCTTAACTCACCACGTCCCACTGTTGTGGTTTCTACTCTTTATCCTCCTTGGTCCGTGCCACCTGCATACCCTCACCCCTACCTAACACTCTCCTCCTACAAATCATTCATGTCTTCAGTACTTTTTGAGCACCTATTATGTGCCGGGCACTGTTGTGGGGACCCAGCATACAGTGACAAAAGCCAAGGCTCTGTCCTCCTGGGACCTACACTCCAGGGGAAGAAGGAAACAACTAAATAGATAAATAAACCTATGCAGGATGCAGGACACCCAGCAGGGCCAGGGGGCCGTGGGAACGGCGTGGGGAGAGGTGGTTGAGACGAGTGATGAGAGCCTCTTAGGACAGGGCACAGGGGCAAGCGCTGAGGAGGGCAGAGCCAGAGGGGCTTCGTGGGATGGTACAGGGGAAGGAGCTCAGAGCAGAGAGGTGGAAGAGCAAGGGCTGCTCACCAGGGCCTGGGCCTGTCTGAAGATTGGGGTCTGTCTGCTGTTATGTATTTTACGCTGTCTCAGCCAGGTGACCAAGGTCAACATCAGGGATAAGTCCTATTGATAGCACCCAGCCTTGATATGACGGGACAACGATGGCACTTCTGTGTTTTCCTCCAAGAAATCGTAACTCCAGTAGAGTCATGAGAAAAACCCCAAACAAATGCAAACTAAGGAACATTCTGCAAACTACCTGATCAGTCCTCCTCAAAACTGTCAAGGTCATCAAAACCAAGGAACGTCCAGGAGACTGTTACAGCCAAGGGGAGCCTAAGGGTGCCAGACGGCTCAATGCAATGTGGAGTCCCAGACGGGGTCTTGGAACAGAGAAAGGGAAAACCGCGGTAGTCCAAAGAGAGAGAGGCCTTTAGTTAACAATAGTGCAAACGTGCCTCACTAATGCAGGGTGTTAGCAACAAGGGACTGTGGAAACGGGTGCCCAGGAACTTGGCCACTCCTCTGTAGACCTAAAACTCATCTAACGTGTTTTTATTTTGTTAAAAAACATGCAAAGGTCCTCTGTCTAGACATGATGATTCTAAAATAAAATTGCAACAAACAAAAAAGATGGCTGCGAAACCAGGTTGGAGGTGAATAGTTCGGGATTTAACACGTTCCTGCTGAGCGGCTTATCCAATCGATGGGAGCCCTCCCAGGCAGACATTCCGTTTCTTTAAGGCTCTAAATAAAATTGTGTTTCCCCCATTGGTCCTGGTCCTCTCCTCTAGGACAACAGACTAGAGGGAAGGTGTATAGCAGCCCCGCAAGCCCTCAGGGAGGGCTCTCCTTCTGCGGCAGGTTTTTTCTGTGTCCTGAGCTCCCCTCACCCACCTCCTGCACTGCCTCAGGTGTCTATGCTATGTCCCCAGGGAGGTGGCCTAGACACCTTTCAGGGAGAAGGGTCAGGGGCGACAGCACCTGCTTGGTGTCCACACAGGAGTTACAGACCTGAGGAGACACTCAGGTTGGGGGGCTGCCTGTCACATCTGTCCCCTGGGCTCCTCTCTCGCTGTCTCTCTGCTTCCTGAGCTCCAGGCCATCCTGGGCTCCAGAAAGGTTCTCTGGTAGCCTCCCCATTGAAGTAGCCCTCCTCTGCACCCACTGAACTTCTCAGCACACCCTCTCCTCCCCTCCTTTGCCACCCCGCAGCCTACCACAGCACCAACACCCACGGATTACTCACGAAAGGCTGATGGCAGCTTCCACAGAGAAAGGCAAGATCAGGCTAATGTAATCCATGATCTCACCCCTCAGAGGCAGCCAGGTTTTACGTACGAAAGAGAAAAATGAACAAAAGACAAGAAAAATGTGAACTGCAAGTAAAAGAAGGTGAAGAGAAAAGTGAGAGAAATAAAAGAAGTGAGAGAACGATTCCTTGCTCTCGTGAATGTTTATAATTCCATACCTTCAGAAATGAACTGTTTTAACCTGGAAAGTTAAACCAAGTTTTTAAGGGCCATCATAACTACAGAACTAACACTATTTAATGGAAATTGAAATTTCATAAATTTGGACTCCAACAAGAAGTACGATTCTGCATCTCCCAATTATGTCTTAGTTGTGGAACCCCGTCTCAGTTCTTGATGGAAGTGGTCTTCCACTGAAATTGAGTCCACATAGCCATTTACACGCTGGGATAGACGTGGCTTCCCTTTTGATAGCTTTGCATACTGTTACTTAAACAGTTCCTCTGGGTCATTTTTATTTCTTTTCCAAGTGACTATGCACATGCCTCTTTTGAGTTTTAGTGGTTTCCTTTTTAAAGATAAAGCAATTAGGAAGTGATAAAAGTGATTTGATTTACGTAGATAATAAGAGTGTTTAAAAGTGTTTAATATCAACTGAAGAAATCTGTTATTTAGATATAAATGAGAATTAACTTATCCGATTGAGAGAAAGATGAAACCGAGAAATGAAACATACATAGGAGAACTGTGTAACTGCCAGCCTGGGTCCCCGGCAAGAACAATGCGATTCAAGTAGAAGAACTGAACAAAAGCACACTGGCCATGGCTCTCTCTTTTAAATATTTAAATATCCACCTTCTTTTGCTGAGCCTGATCTTATCACAGTCCTGGCGGAGATGTAGCTCCTAGTCTCTCTTAGAAGGTGGTGGTTTCAGTTCCTCAAATGACAAACTTTTATTGTTGTGGGACTTTTTAATAAAAGCCATTCTCACTGGAGTTGAGTGATATCTCATTGTGGGTTTGACTTGCATTTCCCTGATGATTAGAGACGTTGAGCACTTTTTCATATGTTTGTTGGCCATTAGTCTGTCAGGCAGGGCAAAGGCAATATATGTAACATAAACATTTGGACCCCCGTAATATGCTAAAATTTGAAAAAAATAAAATGACAAGCTTAATGAAGCTCATGAATTCCATAAAAATGCAGGAATCATACACATTTAAAGTAAAAAATAGCATTTTTCACATCTCAGCTATAACTGCAACCACCCCACACTGTGTAAAATTGCTTACAAGCGCTCAAAAACCAAAACAATTAAACACAATCTGAGTGTCTCTAAATTATCATAAAATGTATAAAAAGATATAAAGAGGGACCAAAGGGAAGGCAACAGGACTGAGTGTCTCAGCAGTGAGTCATCAATTACCACATAATAATCACCCTCCTGGGTGAACTCTCTTTCATCAACAGTTGGTCCGGAGGAGGAGGCACACAGGCAAACAAAAATCAGCAGATTCTTAGTAAGCACTCTAAAACTGAACGCTCTGTAAGAGGAGGGACAATGCAAATAAGTGGGCACAATTCCTGGGGGCAGAAGAGGTCTCTGCCAGCTTGGTGGCACCTCCAGGTTCAGGTCTGTACCCCACTCCCTTATAGATGGTGGCCTGGGTCAGATAGTGTCCACACAAAGTTCACGTCCGCTTGGAACTACAGAATGTTACGTTATTCAGAAATAGGGTTTTTGCAGGTGTAATTAGTTAAATTAAGATGAGGTCACACCGGAGTAGCGTGGGCCCTAATCCAATGACTGATGTCCTTATAGGAAGGTCGTGTGAAGATACAAAGACACACCATTCTGCCACCAAGGTGGACACTGAAGTGATGCTTCTACAAGCTAAGGACCTCCAAGGACTGCCAGCAACTACCAGATGCTACATCTGGAGCAGACTGTCCCTCAGAGCCTTTTCTAGAAGGAACCAACCCGAAAACACCTTGATTCTGGACTTCTGACCTCCAGAATTTCAGGAGTAATTTTAAAGTAGCCCTAGGAAACAAATATAGATGGTAACAAGCACCACAATGATAATAATGAAAATGCCTTTGGTCACAGTGTAAGGACTGAGCAAATTCACAACCATTGTTAATACAATTATAAATATATACATAAACACTTTTTAGGGCAAATACTTAACTATAAGTTTTCTTCTTATGAAGGGATTTGAGTGTAGGGTTCTGCTTGTCAGTCATATAATAAGTATATGTTGATTGGATGCCCAAACTATTCAACACTTTTAATTAGGTACCATGGAAGGCTAAAAACAAGCTAATAAAATGGAGAGGGAGAAGAGCAATTTGGATGTCTCTGGGGGTAGATGTGATATATTTCAGATGATACTGATGTTCACAACAAAGTATACAAAATAGTAATATTTTTTTTGAATCATACAAAATTGCCACTAGTTGATCATTTTTGAACTACAAAAATAGCTATTTCCTATGGTTTAGGCCAGGGGTTGAGAACTCTAGCACGTGGGCTAAACCCAGCCCGCTGCATGTGTGTGTAAATAAAATGTTATTGGACAGGGACCATGCAGCCCTAGAAGCCTAAAAATTTGCTATTTGGCCCTTTACAAGAAAACTTTACTGATCCCTGATTTAACCCAGCATTTATATGGAATGACTGGCAGCAACAGTAATGGATGTTAGTAACAGTAACAGGATGTCAGGAGCAGGCAAAATCAGGGTAAGAAGGGTCCTGATGACTCACTGTACCCATCTGAGCACTCAGACGTGAGCTGGGACTTGAGGAAGCAGCTGGGTTCTGCTGGAGAAAAAAAGCTCTCAAAGCTGAGGCCAGAAGGAACAAGGACCATGATGATGACTGTGCTGGCCTCTGGCCCCAAATGCCAGGAGCAACTCCAGTCATTGGGACAATCAAGAATACCCTACTCGTGTCCAGGCCCTGTCCCTGCTGGGAAACTCACATGAAGCAGGGCTACAATGAAAAATGTCTGACAAGGTTTCAGAGAAATCGAAATTCTTTGAACGCCAGACTGAGCAATGGTATTTGTTTCTTCTTTAAGCATCAATCATTGGAGGGATGGGAGAACAGTATGATAAAAGTGGTATATTAAGAAAATTAATTTCTGATAGATGTGAAATAATTGAGTCTAGACAAAAAATTGCATTAAAATATCTGTCCTTGTGGCCCTTTATGGGGTTGTATCATGAAAAATAATTACTCCAATGATTGCAGTAATTAAATTTTAAAAAATTATAGAGTTCCAGAGAATTGGAAACCCCTTTGGGGTTATTAGTAAATAGAAAAGTAATCAAAAGGAGCCTTTTCTTCTTCATTAATAAGCCTCACATTACATCCAAATCATGACCTGCTATAAAGCTTGTATTGTACATTGAGCTGCAAAATTCTTGCTACCAAATGCTTCCCAGGGATATATAAATAGTAAAAGGTAGAGGAGAATTTGCCCGAGTCAGGAGGGACCTCTTCTTTTCCATTTACTTCAATTATCCAAAAGAGTATTAAAAACTGGTAATAACAAACATTTCAGTTTAGGATTGAGCTAGAAAGCCAAGCAGGATGTGTGTGCATAAACCAAGAGCTAACTAGATATTTGCCTGTTTACATGTCTGAGATTAAATAGCTCTTCGACCACATATAAGAGGGCTGTCAAGGGAATGCAGTTTATTGATGTTATCAAAACTAATTAACAGGGGACTTTAATTATGTAAACCAGCTGTCCCCTGCCCGGTAAAGACTTCAGCTTGAAACATAAGAATTATCTACCCAGAGAGACTGACCTAGAACACAGTTGCTCCCAATTTTATAAAGGAAATGGTGTCCGCCCTTAGTTATGCTGCAGGGATTTCTTCCCATGATCTTTTCAGCAATGACCTAAGAGCCTTCAGCAACCGACAAGTCCAAGAAGCCCTGTGACAGCTTGGCTTCAAGGCTACAAGTTCAGGTCCCTGGTCCACTACTGGCTGGTGGCCAGGGAGACAGGGCCTGCAGGGAGTGGTCAGAGGACCAGGATTCTGGTCTTGGCACCAGCACTCATGGTCACATGATTTTCTTCAGCCCTCCTGAGCTTTAGGTGACTACTCAAAACCCAGCAAAGCCATCCACCGTATGGGGATATCAGTGACTTCAACAAAATAATGCATTAGTGAAAGACACTGTGGTTTTCAACTTCTCTCATTCTTCCTCTTTGCTATCACAAAACTAACTGAAAATCAACATCATCGCTAATCATCCTGGGGGCAGGCACCTGTCAGGAGGAGGAGCATGTTCCACGTGGGCACTGTGAGGAGCATGTAATATGGGGAGCTCTAACAAAGGCCAAGAAAACACCAGGGAGGGTCACAGTGGACTCAGCCACCCACTCCAGGCCTGACAGGTTGGAAAGAGGGAGCATTTACCAGGTCCTGGGGGTGCTGAGACTCAGGGGGAAGGATGCCGCCAGCCCTTGGAAAATCCCTGGAGCACGATCCTCGGGGAGAAGCCCCCCGAGGCTCTGGAAGGGCAAGCAGAAGACACCCAGCACATGCGGATAAGAAACCGCTAACCTTTCCTTTAGTTTCTCCCGCCATCAAGAGAGGGTTGCTCTTATGCAAAGTTGAACAACAAGTCCCAACTCTCGGCTTCATTTTTAGTAATTTCTGCTTTGTCCCCCCACCTCCCTTCCCTCTCTCTGAGCAGGCAGTGCTGTGCAGGTGACCAAACAGAGGCGGCGATCCAACTGCATGGGGCGAAGTGCTTTCGAGTACAGAAGGACATCAAACCACACCTCGGCTTGTAATGAGAATTGCTATTCATTGCGTCGCCACAGCAGTAACACTTGCTAGCATTACACGGTGCTCACTACGCAACTGGCGATTCATGTGCATTAACGGTTTCTAACGGCCACAACACCCCTACAAGGCAGAACTACCGTTATCGTTTCAGCATTGAGGAAAGTGAGGCATAGAGAGACTGGGTACCTTCATCAAGTTCTCACAGCTACTAAGTGGCAGGCTTGAGCCGAGAGCCGGCGATCTAAATCCAAAACCCACTCTTGTAACCACTATATATACACTGCTTCGTAAATTACAGTGAAAAGGTCTAGAAGATCTTGATATGTAAAGAAATCCTGCAACTAGCCTTCTTCATGGAGTAAAAAAAAAAAAAAAAATCATTTTAGTGGAAAAGATCACCCATTTTGTAACGTTGAAGTTTTGACATGTGCATGTTGCATTTACTTAAGTGTTAGTGCTCGTGTGTTAGTTTCCAAGCTCTGTCTTTATAGAGATGAAGTAGAGTATGATTGACTCAGGCAAGTGACTTGCACATTCGCTTGTCTGTTCCTACACACTGACTGAACATGAGGAATGGTGTGGCAGATGGCATTTCCCACAGACGGCCGCAACGCAATCTCCCTCCCACAAGTTCTGCAGTGTGCCTTGCCCTTGCCTACAATGAGCCCTCCATGTCTCCAACCCTGATTCCAGGCAAGCCCTAGGGCCACTCTGATGGGTGGCGTACAGTGGAAATGGTCCTGTGCCGGTTATGGACGCAGGCTTTAAATGGCCAGGAAACTTTCCTTTCCTGTCTCTTGAAGCCCAGGCCTTTCTGTAAGACAGAGGCCGTATGATGGGCACCACGGGACCACAACTGCACGAGAGGCCAAGGAGAACCACCCAGCTGAGCCCAGTCCACCCAAGGAACTGTGAAACACAGTAACAAATTACGGTGTTAAGCCACTAAATCATGGGATAATTTTCTGTGTAGCAATAAATCCACAAAACGAACAAGTTTATTGACTTAATGTATTTTTCTTTTGAGAAGAGAGAAAAAAACAAGGGAGCCCTAAGCTGGAATTAAGAGAACTACATTGTTTGCCTAAAGGCCCAAGCAGAAAAACAATTTCACCTGGGAGCCAGGACTCCATAGGCGGTTTCAGGAAAACCTGGCTCTAGAGGCCTGGTGAGCCTTTAGGGTCAGGTAGTTCCTAGGACATGGTGACTTTATTTGCAGGGCTTGGCATTTATAGAAAATCCATACAGCTAAGCAGAAGGGTGGCCTTTTCCAAGTTCTCAGGCCGCGGTAGCTCTGTATCCAGATGGTTCCGGTTATTGCAAGTCATTCCTTCCAGTTCTGAAAGCACCACCAGCTGTCAGCTCCATCGGGGTCTGAGGAACCACCGCCTACCCATGACCGTGGGCCCCGGGGATGGTGGCCAGGCTGGGTGAGAAGGGCTTCCCATCCCTCCCGCCAGCTTTGCCTCGTGCCGTTTCCGCCCTGCCTGACCGAAGCAAAAGCCCCCACAGCTTCTCTCTGGCTGCCGGGCTCGTCAGCACCTTCCCAGGGGTCAGGATCCTACTTGGCCGGCCCTGGTGGGCAGCCGGCCCCTATGAGGGCAGCTGAGGGCATCACCCCAGCCTGGTCACCACCAGCTGCACAGCTCCTCCCAGTAGCTTCCGGATCCAGGACTGTGGCCTTTATGTCATGCTGAGCACCGAACCGAAATTACCACTAATAAATTTCAATTAAAAGAAAATAAAACATGTAATCATTTTATGCCAGGAATATTTCAGACATTGACCTGTAGGCCTCTGCCAACAGTATTAAGACATCTACTGAACTGGGGCCAGAATTTTCTTTTTTTTCTGCATTATAAACTAGTAACATGCTTTCAAATACCGGCCTCCTTCTAGGACTCAAATCCTCATAAAATTCCATAGCTATATTTGAAAATAACTATGAACCTAGCTTCCTGTTATTCATTCATTCTGTTTAAAGCTCCTCAGCAAGAGGTGGGAGGGGAGAGGAATCGTGGAATAAAAGTCCTTTTTGGTAACCTGAGCTTCTGCTAAGTCTTCTTTCTGTACTTTAATACGTGGATTCTCCCTCCATTCACTCTCCCTTGCATGGCTTGGGACCGCAGCCTTCGGAGCAGTTATCTGAAACCTAAGCCCCGGAAAATCCAAAAGGTGTTGCATTCAAATAGACTCAATAGCTAGTGTCCAGCAAGCCTCGGTAGCCAGTGCAGCCTCTGAACAGAGGGCTAAGTCAGGGGAGAGGCGTGAAGGGGCGTTTGTTAGGACGAGGCATGTACATTCATCACTCCCGCTGCCGCTCTGCCTCCTCTGGCCTTCTTAGATTTGAACATTTCCACAGATGTGTGTCACAGGCAAAGCCGGCAATTCTTTGCTGTCTTGGGTTACGTCATGAAGGGACAGATCATGTGTTAGAAAAAGCAGTCGTGGCTGGGCGCGGTGGCTCACGCCTGTCATCCTAGCACTCTGGAAGGCCGAGGCAGGCAGATTGCTCGAGGTCAGGAGTTCGAAACCAGCCTGAGCAAGAGTGAGACCCCGTCTCTACTATAAATAGAAAGAAATTAATGGGCCAACTAATATATATAGAAAAAATTAGCCGGGCATGGTGGCGCATGCCTGTAGTCCCAGCTACTCGGGAGGCTGAGGCAGGAGGATCGCTTGAGCCCAGGAGTTTGAGGCTGCTGTGAGCTAGGCTGACGCCACGGCACCCACTCTAGCCTGGGCAACAAAGCGAGACTCTGTCTCAAAAAAAAAGAAAAAAACAAAACAAAAAAAAACAATCGTGTTCACACATGCCTGCCGGTGACAATAGGAGAGTTGAAGTATTTCCATTTAGACTGACACACACATTTTCACAGGTAGAGTGTTTCGAGGCTGCATATAACTTGACGGATAATTACTGTACAAATATACTTATCCAAATTAAACATTCAAAAAGAAAAAAGAAATCACATGCATCATTTATAAGCTCTTCCAGTCTCAAACAACACACTGACCAAAAAAAAAAAAAAAGTTTCTTTAATATCCTCTTCTTTATTTTAAAAATATTTGCCAAAATGTATCCCCAAACAAAGTGCTTCTTTTTCAAGTTTACATGAAAGGACAAAACGAAGAAAACAGAATGGGAGTTAGTTAATTCTTGTGTTTTACAAACATCTATGTAATGAGAAATGATTAATGGATTGCATTTGCTTGCAACTTGAGAAATTTAAATAGTCTTTGGCATTCCGATCACTCAACTCAGGTAAGAGCAGCACTTAGGATATATACAGAGAGGGTTAGAAACGAGAGACATGATCCTTCTCCAGAGCGAAGAGTCTAATCGGGGAATCTTGACCAACGCACTGGAATCTCTTTAAAAATGAGCTTTTCCATAAACCCGACGTCCATGCAGCGGAGCCATGGAACCGGGAGACAGAGCAGAGCGTGTGCTGCCCGTCGGCAGGGAGGCTGTTCAGAAGCGAGTTTTAAGCAGCTTAGTTATCTAACTAAGTTCTAATTTCCCTTTTCACATCCTGAGGCTCTTCCACTGCTGGAAAGGTCGGCTTCCCTTCTTTAGCCCGACTGCAAAGCGTATTAGACACTGGAAAAGAGCATCCTACAATGAAGGTGGAAAACATGGGCTTTGTCCCTGAAAAACAGCAGAAAACATAGCACACATTTGGGGGCTTGTGCACATCAGAGACCCTGAGTCTGTCAGAGACCCGGGGCACTGAGTCCAGCACACTGACATTGCCCTCCACCCCCGGGGCAATGTCACAGAGAGGCGGCAACTCCAAACTTCTCTATGATCCAAAAAAGGAAGACTGCCAGTAGTTCTCTTTTCTTCAGCAATCTCAAAGCCATTTCTGATTTTCAGGCCACCTGCACTTGCAGGGAACTACGTCTGCAGACACCATTCCCTGGCCATGTGTGGTCTGATGGACGCAGGTGGGTGCCCTGAGATGGGAGGTGGCCCCAGGACCCTGGGTGGGTATCCACAGCATGTCCCTGAGGCTGGGCATGCACCTTCTGAACCAAGAAAGCTCCCTTTAGCCCAAGCAGACGAGGAAGCTCCATCAGGGCGTGTAGACCCTGAGAACTGTTTCCACCATTCAGCGTGTCCACATCCAGCTCCGCCTCCCTCCTGCTGTCCCTGCAATCCTGCCTGAGGCTTGTAGGGAAGTCTCAGTGTTCCACTGAGCGCACAGCATCAGTTCAGGTTCTCAAGGAACATTAGAGAAGAGTCATATCCATGCCAGGACAAGCAACGCCTAACTGGAACACAGACACCAAGAGAGCAAAAGCCATCTCTGGCCTCTCCACACTGTCTTCCCAGAGCAGGACCTGGGGTTTGGCCCTGAGAAAGTTTTTAATACTTCTCGGTAGACCACATGTTACGTTGGAGCTAAACAATAATAAAACAAACGAGTGGTCCAAGTTATAATACGACCCCAATGTAAGCCCCTCTTGAAGAACATAATTGATCACCATCTCTCTATAAAGGTTTAGAAAAGGCCCTTCCTGTAGACAAAGAGATAAATTGGACAACCCCAACAGTCTTCCAGACTCTAGAATTCTGTGGAGTGGTTGCACCAACCAGGAACCGGTCGACATTCAAGGCATAAGGCACAGTAATTCATTTCCCTTCCTTTGATTCAAATCTACCCCCTGTCTGCCATGTCAGTCTGAATCAGGACCACAGAAAGGGTTTATCTGAATAAAGCTATTAAACATTAGCCCATCCTTTTATAAACTATGGATTACTTTACAAGCGAACGAAAAAACCTTAGGGAAAAACAGTAATCAGTGGGCACTGCCGAGGGACAACTGCATGCTGCGTGCGTATTTGATAGTGAAGCATTCCTCTGAACGTGGGGAAATGTAAACACAATTCCTTCACAGAGAAGCAGCCGTTTGTCTCTAGGATGATTGGGGCAACATGTGCAACCACAGACCTTCTCACCTAGGGTAACTCTATCTTCGTTTCTTCCCACAGATGAAGGGCTCCTGAGACGACCAAGTCCTTTCTCTACTAGGCTTCTCCTTTGGCCCTTTTTCCATGTAAACAAAACAGAAGAGGGGAAAAAATTTCAGCTGTTCTCCTCCATGTCCCCTACCAATACAATAAAAATGTCCCTCACTACTAAGAGAATCAATCTTCTGATAGCCTGAAACTGCTCCCAGTTTTATGCAGCGTCCGCTTTGCTGAGCCCCTAATTCCAAACCCTCTGACCTCTTTGTTCACAATTACAGGCTGTCCTTTTGTTTTCTCCAAAGAATGATGCGTTGTTCAACCAAAGCCATCAATCCTAGTATTGGACGTAGGCTGACAATTCAAAGATGTTGATCGTGCCGACTCGCCTGAGTCCATGACACTGTGGTGTCCAAGATACCATTACTAATTTTGGATCGTTGGAAACAGTCCACCACAGGATGCATTTGAACTTGTTAAAAATAGCGCAGCTACCCCTCCAAACATTTCCACTTACTGTGGCATCAACAGAGATGTGCTTCTAGTTACAAAACTGGCTTGTTCCTCTGGAATGCAGGAAAGTGGTAGAATTTCATGACACGGAATTCTTGAGGTCGCCCATAAGATTTTTTAAATAGATTTTTCACCTTAGAACTAAAGGTTAAATAGCAAGAGGTTATTAACATAGACTTTCATGTCTTTTCTCTAAGTATAAACAGACCATGTTATATATTGTAGGAATGAAATATCCATCTAAAATATTCAATAAGAAACAACCAATATTATTTGCAGAATACTCCCTGGGCCTCCACTCTACTTAAATATGGAGCATTTAATTAAATAAATCCAATTAATCACTTGGAAGTTAATGTGGGAAAAGGAAACAGCTAATAAACTCCCAATTGCTCAGCAAAGCAAAGCATTTCAAACATGTATACTTTACAAGTTTCATATGTGCCTCTAATTATGTCTTTATACGAATTCCTTTAGTTGTCTACCAATTCTTAAAAGTCTGAGGCCAAATTCTTTTATATAAATACATCCACAAAAACTTTTTCTCCCCACATATAGGAAAGACACAAAAGAAGAACTCAGCCCCCTCCACCACGGGGGCTTTTTAAGCATCTGGCATGAACTGTAACATATTTGGGTCACGCCTGCAATTACCAGGCAGAACAGCCAAGCAGTAGAAAGAAGTCAAAGTCAAGCCCAATGGCTGGGTTTAAAAGGACACACCAACCCTTACCTGAAAAGAAACAAATACAAACCGAGCAATCCTATAAACTTTCAAGAAAGCAGCCTTCCCTAACATGCTTTTGATTTGTTTTCATGGTTCAACCCTGCAGGCGTAATTAAACCCAGTAGCCAACTCTATGTTCCCTCAAAGTGCAATTAAAGAAGAATCCACAAAAGGCCACTTGGCCCTGAGGGCATCCCACATGCATCCCCACCAGGAGCAAGTCACTAATTGCACCCTTTGTCAGGCGCAGAAGATGCCTGGGCCAGGCTGCCAGCCTTGTTCTCCCCTCACCCGGCCATCTCCAACAACCTGGAGGCAGGAAGTTCAGGCCCAAAAGCCAGCTCTTCAGAGAACTTACACTTTTAATTAAAAAACAAAATAGTGAAAGCCTATTGAAACGCACTTAGCAACAAACCCAAAACCACATTAAAGTTCATGTGCCACCACCACTAATTAAAAGGACTCTTGGTAACAGATCACCAGGAGTGAACATGTGGCTGGGACTTAGGGGCCATGTTGGAGCCCACTCTGAGGGCTGGGTCGCCTGGTATTCCCGTCCTTCGAGAGCCGTGTCCCCCTGCCAAACTGGACTGTCATGCTTCCTGCCTCTTCAGGAAATCACAAGCCGTCTCAGAAGCAGCAGGAAGACAGAAAAGGCCAGCGTGGACTTAGCATGAGGGAAGGACCCTTCTAGTTCGCCCGGGCAGGGAGCCAGGTGAGCTAAGGGAGGAGAGATCTCCACGGTGTGCAGAGGGACACTTTGGAGAACGACAGAAAGGGACCCGCACCTTACTGAGGTTCTCCTCTCATCCGCACCCAGTGGCCTGAGAGGTCGCGATGATTCTTTTCCCTCCTGAGAGAAAAGAACAAAGTGACTAGCCACTAGGAGAAAAACTGGGATTTTCCTAAAGATGATGAAGCGCTCAGAGTCACAAAGATCAAATGAGGAATGTTTAGCAGGTCTTCTCTCTCTCAGATGCTCGCCAAAGCCTCTCCTGCCCCCCTCCACCAAACAAAACAAACAAATGGAATAAAACCTCTGAACAGCCTTTGAATCTGGAGCGTGTGGTTTTCTCTTATAATTAATTTCTACATACAAGGAAAACGATCCCTTTCAAATACTCCGTAGACATTGGGAAATACCCTTCTCCCCCATCAAAAACTTAGGGTGTGTGACTTTCTGTGTTTTTTCCCCATGTTGGGCAAGTCCATCTTCCCTCTAGCTGTGGTCCAAGTTCAAAGCATTCATTTCCTCGAGCCGACCTCAATAAACAATTAGCTCATCAATAGAGGCTCCTTTAAAAATGTCTTCCAGGTATTTTAATGGACAGGGTGCATGACCACAGTGAAAAGTGACTGTTGTCCCGACTTGTCCTGCTTGTAGCTTCAAGAAATAAAGTCTAAGCATTTACATTTACTCCAGGAAGTTCTAGAAAGTGACCTGATTGCATGGATACTTGGGTCAGGGCTGAGTGAGACGTGGATTTTCAGAAGGCCCTTGTGCTGCTGTTCCCATCTCTCAGCCCAGCGGTGAGATCCCCGCTGTGGACCGTACCAGCTCTCCTCCATACCAGGACAAACCTCCAGGAGATGGAACTCAGCAGGTAGGCCTGGAGAAGCTGTTCGAAGTTAAATAACATTTGCAGGCATAAGCTTTCAAGTGAATGAATCTTTGCGATTCTTACTTGCCAGCTTGCAGTTTCCTGAATGATTTCTTTTCACAAGCTGGTGATAGACCCTAGGCATTCCATCACTTCTGGCAGACAGAAAGTAAATTTGGCTCCAGGCCTGACTTCAGAGTCTGCTTAGAAAGCTGCGCCAGCCAAAATGCATTGCCTGGACTTGCACAGCGCTCTCTGTACAGCGCCCCGCCTCCCCGACCGCCCAAGCCACCCCCGTGACCGCTGCACGATTTACATTCAGAGTGGCATCCTTAGGTGTAGAAAGCTTTAGAAAAATGCTGGTTTAAGATATGCATTTTTTAAAAAAATAGGGGTGGATAGGTAGAGTGGGAATACTTTCAACTCAAGCACCTGGGATCAGGTCTTCCCGCCTGCCCAGCAGGGCCGAAAGAAGTGAGGGTGTTTCAAAGGTGGAGAGGAGGCAGGGCCTGGGAAGCCCTGAGGCCTCAGATCTTTTCCACCAGGAAGCAGGGCTGAAGAAGGAACAGGAGGGAGTTCCTATGGCCCTGCAGTAAGCGAAGAGCTACCCAGTTACCCAATGAGATGAGCAGATGCAGGTTTTTCCCAGCTCCACTGCATGTGACTCAGAAGTCAGGATGTAACTGCATGGCCGTTACATTCCTGTCGTTCTCATAACCGACGCCGATGAGGGCTGGTAGATGTGAGCCAATGGGAAGCAGCCCAGGAACAAGACCAGGAGCCAAGGAATGTGTTCCTACTGCTCCCTGTCATGTCAGGAGCGGCCCCTGGACCCCACAGCAAAGGAGCCAGATGCTAAAGATGCCAGACAATGTCACACACAAGGCACAAAACCGGGCAAGCCCCTTTTACATGGGGTGGGGGGAGCATGGTTTGGCTCAAAACTTTATGGTGAAGGAGGAGCATAATAATTAAAATTCTGCTGGGTAGCAGAGAACTTAACAAGAGGAAGACAATGATAAGGAGAGGGAAGAACAGAGAATACCTGTGACAGAGAGGGGAAACAGTCATTGAAGGGTACTTGGAGGCAGCCCTATCTAAAGGATAGGAAACTGCTGTCCAGAACTTTCCTTTCCAGCTTGGAGGTCTGGTCACTTGCCTTGGGCAAACGTTCAGTATCTGGGCATTGGATGCCTGCTCTGCAAAACATAGTTTTTCTTTTATATTTAGAGCCTGGAAGTGTTAAAAAAAAATAAATGTCTACCTTTAATTTATTGCTCAAATTTTAATAAGGTTTTTCTTCACTGACTCATTGGCGAAGATATTTTGGTTTTAAACTTCAGAACAATGACAGGACAAAAGAAGGTACCCACAGATGCAAGAAACTGAATGTATTTACCCGCCCAGGCTGTGCAGTGAACATTCAAGGCCCTTCCCTAAGTTCTAGCCTGCCAGAGTAAAGTTAACATCCTATGCACCTTAGAGTGTCCAAAAATCAGTATTTGATGCTAACATTTGGATGCTTTTCAGAAAACTAAATGGTTATTTAAAAAAAAAAAGTTGAAATCATCAAAAGAACTGGTCTTATACATTTTCCCCACTTACGATGATGTCTTCTCATAATTCTGCACACAACACTGCAAGTTGCTTTAATTATGATCAACTCAGGCTATCAGAATCAACATAAACCTAGGATTACTCTAAAAGATGCTTTAAAATAAGAGAAAATTGCAGTGCTTTCCTATTCTTTCTGCTTCAAAACTAAATATGTGTCCTGCCAACACAGAAATTTCCCTAATCGTGTAACCAATCTGTTTAACAGAATGCCTATCTACTTAACCTCGAAACGTGGAGAATAGTAGCTCATTGGAAACGAAGGAAAACAAAACCATAAAAACCATAAGAAAGTACTTTACCTAAACAGTATTTTATTGACCAACTGAAACCATCAAAAGCAGTATCAAAGATAAAAATGTCACTCGCTCCTTTGCCATCCCATAAACAGATGGAAATATGAGTGCATCCTGCTATTACCATTCACTAAGGGTGAGTAAGGACTTGGGATTGGTCACAGGAAAACACGGTCATTTTATAAATGTTACTCTTAATTTGCTTCTAGGCTAGGCTGGGTGTTTGGGAGGAGGCAAACTCAGAAGGAGCTGGTCAGAACTGGCCCTGGCAAGCGGTCAGTGACACTACTGCACTAGGACTCGAACCTTCCATCTCAATTTTGCATACACTAACTGCAAGGACCGAAAATGCTTGCCTGAAACACCACAGGGCTTGATAAAACCATTCTATCACTAACGGAGAGATGCCCAGGAGCTCCAAAGGCTAGCCAGCCTCGGCCAGATCCCAAAAGCCAGGCCGGGTGTATCTGGAGCAGGAACCACCTGTGCCAAAGTAAACACTCCCACGGAAAGCCACCATGTGGAAACCAACTGGTGAGGGGAAAGCAAAGTGCCCACGAGAGAGCTGAGGAAGCCCCGTGGCAGGAGGCGGAGAGGGTTTTAACACACCAAACAGATGGAAGTGGCAATAAACAAGAGGGGAAAGCTAAAGACACTCGCTTCCACCCAGAGACGACAGTCGAAGAGCAAGGAAATTACAGACAATTCGTATGTATCTCTCCCCATAACCTATTTGCGGCTTTTCACTTTCACTCCAAAGCATGCTAAAGCAGAACAGAAAAAGCTAGAAGCAACTCTACGACTCTTCTCTCTCTAAGAGGGGAAAAAAGCGCACTCACCTTTAAGTACTCAGGCTCCGGGCGTTTAAAAATCTGCATCCTGCCACCGGGCCTGGCTGTTAGAAGGTACCTGCCTCACCAGCTGAAGCGAACGGCCGGCTGGGAAACCGAGCGAGGACACAGAAGCAGGCATTGTGAACTTGCCCCCATCAAAGGGAAGCAGCCTCATTTGCTGAGCAGAGCCACACACTGGGAGTTCCAGACCCTGCAGCTCTAATGAGACCACTCGATTCTGTGTTGTCAAAGATGCTCCCCCTGAGCAATGCCAAGGAAACAATAACACCGGCAGAAAAGCAAACTCCAGCAAATGCCTGGGATTGGGGCGCACCAGACATTTAGCAGCGAGGCTGGCTGATTGGTTTAACTGATTTATTTCATCTGGTTATGTGGGCTCATCCGGAGACAACCTGAGATTGCTTGTTTTCATAACAGAGATTACAGCTGAGATCTACTTCCCAGGAAGAAAGTGCCTTAGCATCAAAGAAACGCTGCTCAGACCGGTGTCCAGCGGCCCTGGCACTGGGCTTTGTGAGAATCATGGAAACAGAATGCATTTCCCAGTAAACGCAGCAGAACGTGTGTTTAGGCCTGATTTATTCTAATTTTAGAGATTATGTCCAGGATTTTCTTTTTTCTTCAACAGCTTTATTGAGGTATAAGTTGCATACCTTAAAATCTACTCATTGTAAGTATACAATTCAACAATTTTTAGTCCATTTACAGAGTTGCACAACAATCTCCACAATCCAGTTTTGGACCATTTTCATCACCCCGAAAAGACCCGGCCTGCCCCTTCGCAGTCCCTTCCAGTTCGAACTGCTGGCCCCAGGCAACCACTAATCTGCCTGCCGACTTTATGGGTTTGCCTTTTCTGGACATTTCTATAAATGGAATCGCTCGGTCTTTTGTGACTGGCTTCTTTCACTTAGCATAATGTTTTGAGGTTCACATTTATTACAGCATATACCAAGAGTTCACTCATTTTATTGCTGAACAGTAGCCCGTTGTACTGATATGCCACATTTTGTTTATCCATTCTTCCGTTCCTGCTTATTAAATCTATAAATCCAGCTAAGTGACAAGGCTTATTAGCCTGATCTCAGAAATAAAATAAGGAAGCCAGCCATATTTCTAAAATCCTAGAATGTCTAAAATTTCCGTAACGTGTGAAAATACGTAATACAGATACAATATGTTCCTCGGAATCTGTGTGTGTGGAGAGGAAGCTGTTTTAAGTAAGTAAAGAACATCCCTGAATTTTAACTTTACTATTCTTTAATACGGGTTGAGTATCCCTTATCCAAAAATGCTTGGGACGAGGAGTGGTTCAGATTTAGGACTTTTTGAATTTTGGACTATCTGCATTATATACATGAGCATATCCTTTGAGTTGCAGCACTCAAAAAGTCTCAGATTTTGGAGCATTTCAGACTTTGGATTTTTGGATTAGAATAATCTGCATACATAAAGTGCCTTTATGCTAATTTCCAAATCAAACAAGGTCATCAAATCATTTAACAAGCACCTACTTACTGTGCAAATAGCCCTGACTTAGGATACAGGAAATACACAGCCCCTTCCTCCCCAGCTAACAAAAGTATTTTTATTTCAGGACTGCTAATAAACTAGTTTGGAGGTACGTGAAACATTTTTCTCCAAATAAAACATATAGTGTTTAGTGTCCATGGTTAGCCCCCAAAAAGTCTTGCTTAAGCCACAGTCCTTTATCTAGGATACTCTATTGTATCTGTCCTATAGACACAATATATAGGGCACTTATTTACTCATCCAATATGGCCTGAGAGCCTTGTGTGTGCCAGGCACTGTTCTAGACCCCACTGGTGACACAGCTATGGACAAAACAGTCTCATCTGTCTCCTACACTTACATTCTCTGTGGGTGAAAGACTTTAAGAAATAAATACAATGCTGAGGGTAATGCCAAATGCCATGGAGAGAAAAAAGAGACATCTAAGGGAAGAGAGAAGGGGGAACACTATTTTAGTGAGTGCTATTTGGAGACGCTTGAGCAGAGACCCCAAGGCAGCAAAACCTGTATGCAGCAAGCTTCCTGGAAAAGAAGTTGGAAAGCATTCCAAGCAGAAGGAGAGGACGTGCAAAGGCCAGGGGGTTGGCAGGCAGGTGGGTGGGGCTGTAGTCCGGAAGGAGGGACAGTGGCAGTGGTGAAGTCTGGTCCCGAGCCGTGATCACACCCCACTATGTTTCCCAGCCTCGGACGCACATCCTTCCCCAGGCGGAAGCGATTCCGTCCCCACTGCAGGTGCCAGGCCTGCAGACCCATCCTGAACGTGACCGACACACACGCGACAAGCTGTGGGCCCCCACTCGGCAGGCAGCTAGTCACACTCGCTTGGTTGTGTCACTGCACCCAAATCCACGGGTCTCTGTCTTCCTCCCTCAGCCAGCTCTCCACACGCTCCCTAGTTCTGCGACTTGCCTAATCCTTCCTGAGGCCGCCCTGTGATGACCACACACCCTGGCCGTTGCTGCCGAGAAGGCCACCTCGCTTGCTGTCTTCACCTCCCCTTTCTCTCACCTTGAGGACTTGTCTCTTGAAGGAGCCACAGACCCAACGTGGATGTGGGATTCCGACCCACCCCTGGCGTTGGCCCTGTTCAAGCCCACGTGGACAGTCCAGCCACTCCGTGCAGGGTCCTCACAGAGCTTCTATCTGACTCCATGAGTCACTTATGGCCTCTGTCAAGTTCTCCACCCATCCCACCCATCTGCAGCTGCCAGCTTCTCTGGCCATGGACCTGCCGATCACCACTGCTAACATCTGTCCAGCACAGTAGGCTCGGCGTCCCCTCCACACCCCTCCATTGCCAGTGAGTGCTAAGTCAAGGCGGAGGCTTCTCCATTGTCAAATCCACAGCTAGAGCCCACAGACATTTAAATGACAGATGTCTTAGAGGCAAATCCTTATTCGGTTTATATTCATATGTCAACCAGCATGAACAATAGCTTAATTATAATATCTGCTGGACAAAGGAAACTTGACATCCAGCGCTATTGTTTTTGTCTTATGCCACCAGTTACAAACAATGTTCTTGGCTTCACAATCAGTAAAGTTTTACGGCAAATCTAAATCTCTCAGTCCTATAAAAGGAGTCACAGAAGCCAGTTTGAATCTAAAATCCATTTGGTGACAGGATGCCCGACCATAAATGTCCCCAACCCCTGACGTGTTCTCTTCTCACAGTGAGATTGAGGAGGACAGGCAGGAGGGCAGCTGCATCCTTGGTAGCTGGCTCAGAACAGCTTTGAGAGTCCTCTCTGAGATGTGTCGCACCTATAATTTTTCTAGTTTCTGTTGTAGGTTTCTTTTACTCTTTTAATATTTTTTTATTTCAGTATATTACGGGGATACAAATGTTCAGGTTACCTATGTTGCCTTTGCCCCACCAGAGTCAGAGCTTCAAGCGTGTCCATCCCCCAGATGGTGCACACCGCACCTATTAGGTGTGTATACACCCATCCCCTCCTCCCCCACACCTGCCCAACAACCCGATGAATGTTACCACTATACGTGCACTTAAGTGTTGATCAGTTAAAACCAATTTGATGGTGAGTACATGTTGGTGGTTGTTTTTCTATTCTTATGATACTTCACTTAGTAGAATGGGATCCAGCTCTATCCAGGATAGTACAAGAGGTGCTAGATCACCGTTGTTTTCTGTGGCTGAGTAGAACTCCATGGTATGCATAAACCACATTTGATTAATCCACTCATGTATTGATGGGCACTTGGGTTGTTTCCATACCTCTTCAATTTTTAATTGTGCTGCTATAAACATTTTAGTGCAGGTTTCTTTTTTTTTTTTTTTTTTTTGAGACAGGATATCGCTGGGACTACAGCCACACACCACTACCCCTGGCTAATGTTTTTTTTATTTTTTGTAGAGATTGGGTCTCACTATGTTGCCCAAGCTGGTCTCAAGCTCCTAGCCTCAAGCTGTCCTCCTGCCTCAGCCTCCCGTAGTGCTAGGGTTACCAGCCTGAGCCATCACACCTGGCAGTTGAAGGGTTTGGAGGGTTTTTTTTTTTTTAACACAAAGAGAAGCTCTTTGTGTGGAATTATATTTGGAGTCAGTTTGTAAGGAATGCATCTCTCCTGTGATTCAGAAGAATAGAAGTTTCAGTTTTATGATTTTGCAAACAAATCACAGGAAACTGCTTAGCAAATTTTTTCTTAATCACTTTCTTTGACTCTGCTTTTGTTTCTGTGGGTCCATCACACAGCGTTGCCAAATACTGGGTACATCTGAACTGACTGAAAGAGGCTCTATTTTCTGTGAACAATCCGTCCTTGTGCAATCTTGATTGTCACTCGCCTATAACTTATTTAATTTCGCATCTCAGCAAATACAGTGTTATATCTCCAATAGCACTGGCTTCTGATAGCATCCTCCTCCTGGTTATTTATCATACATATCTGTAATTGAATTACCTATTGCAGTCGTGTGATTTACTCTCAAATGTACATAAAAATGTAACATAAAGTAAAATTGTTCCAGCGTATACTCCCTCATCACTCTACATGAATTCCGGGTTAGCCAATTCCCCAGAAATACAGTGACAAATAATGAATTAAAGATGGGAAGGTAAAAGATTAGCAGGTTCATGACCTTCCAAAAGTAAAAGAAATTCATCCTCTAAAAAATATCATTCTCTTTTACCATAGGTTTTTTTTTTTTCAGTGTTAATCAGGAAACCAATTCTGATACATGAGGGGGAAAAAAGTTAAAAAAAAAAAAAAAAGGAATGATTTTACTTTTTCCAAATGCAACTTGCCTTACTATGCCAGAGCGTTTTAAAACTTAGGAAAGGGAAATAAAGTGTGCTTGTCTTTGCTCTTGTCAAACAACCATTAATCTTGGACAAAAAAGAAGGAGAAGAAAGAAGAAGACAACAGCAATTTCTCTGGGAAGATTTTCTGTTTTCTTGAGCCCAGTGTTGTTGCGTTAATCCTATTTCAAATGTCATGCACAAGGTGAAATGTGACTTGTCTTTGAAACTGCCTGGCTTCAAAATACTCTGTGAAAGGGAGAGCCAGGTTCCTTAGCTCTAGAATCTTTCAGGTGCCAAAGATTAATAGTGTCAATACCAGTATGTTAAAATAAATTACTTAACATCCACTGCCTTCCCTTGGATCAAGTTTTCAATCACTCTGTTCTGTTTGGCTTAAACTCTGAATCGAAGCAAGTTTGTATTGAAAATGAAAAGTTTATGTAGGTTCTAGCTTACTTTAATTTTGTTTTTTCTTCTTTTCTTGATATCAGAAATTGATTTTATGTATCTGGATAACCAGTACCAGTGTTATCTTTACCAAGCAGGAGCCACTCCTCACCTGCTGAATTTATCCCCAACCTGTGCCCAATCCGTGCAGGGATTAGAAACAGCAGATTGCCCCCTATCTACAGCAGATCACTTCTGCAGAGCAGCAGAGTAACAAAAACAGTCATTTTCAACCAAACTGCTGCCTCCTCGATTCAAAAAGGTTTCTGCGAACATATGTGAAAATGTCTCTGTTGTCAACAACAGTACTCAAGACAGCATAAGGCAACTTGAAGAACTTACACACATTTTCGGATTCAAGAAAACAGTTAACTTTCTCTATAAAACTTTGCCAGTACATGCAGGTGGGCAGAAACGTACAAGGTTTCACACTAGACACTTTGCACTTTGTGATAACTCAATTTATCAGACACCATAAATTTACATTTTAAACATTAGTTAATGCTAAACATAAAAATTTGTCACCTTGGTATTATAATTACGCCCTAAGCAATTTGTCTGAGTAACTATAGCAACAATTTCAGAAGCATTTTTAAACACAAAGTTTGGTATAATTTTAGAATCAAGAATTAGAGATGATTTAATGTAGGATATAGGACTGCTTTTCTTAAATAGCTGTACATATCCTACTACAAAATGGATTCCTTGACTGGGGTATATTATAAACCAATTAATTTGTTCTATCTTGCACACCATCTCATTTGTAATTCAAATCTGTTCCTTGGGATTAGTTTCCGATCTTAGGTAACTCTAGAGTTCATGATCACTTGTCTACATAATGGAATGCCTTTATACTTTTGGCTGGACTTGGAGCAAAGGTCTTCACCTCCCCTACCCCGTTTTCCTGTATGTGTATCAGATGCGAAGTCTCTATTTCAATGACTTTATGACTAAAATAAAGGACATTTGGGACTCTTTAAAAATCACCGAGTTAATTAAAGCTATATAATGATTCAGATAGGCAGCTCTCTCTAACATCAGAAGCGTTTGACATAGTCCCCAAGGAGCTGGCATTTGTTATTTTGAGCAAATAGCATGCAGAACAGAGAAAGGTTTTGTTGGGTTTAATATTTGTCTCCCAGCAAGCAGCTAAAGTGATTCTGGAGCAAAATTTTTTACTGGATAAAATGGATGGAGCTTCAGAAGGCCCATAATCCTCTAAACCTTTAGTTATGAGTGTGCATATGTTCATTTTAGTCCTGTGGCCAACAAGTTTTAACAGCCTCTGTGCTATAAGTCTCTATGTTTCTTTCTCTCCAGACATGGTGAAGACATCATTTTAAAGGGAAACAACAGTGAAGAACACAGGTTTATTTTTACCCAATTCTGAACATCTCAAAAACTTCCTTGGACAGAGAGGAGCTTTACCACCCAGGAGACCAAAGCCTTTGAGCTCAGCAGGAGATCTCGCAGCTGTTTGCCATTAAAACAACCAAATAAGTTAGTGCAATTCCTAAAAGGCACAAAACGATTAGCGTCATCCATCTTCTCCCTATTAAGAGAAGTACTTATTGGCTAAAAGCATGTTAAAGTAGGTGCCAGGTCATCAACCCCACAGTTCGATGAGTATAGGAATTCCTAGTGTGACTGCATACAACATCATGAATGAGCTTCCATGGCCAAAGTTTTTACAAGAAAGAAACTTAAGGGAAAAAAATTTGTGTTTCAAGTGAACCAAACCATTACATTTAGGACTGCTTTTTCATGTTAAACAAACATAGAAAAAGAAATCTTTGGGGGGGGGGAAAATCCATATTTCTTTTGATATAAACACAGGCAAAGACAAGAAAAGTTACTTCACTTATACATAACTTAAGGTATTGTTTGCTTTAACTGAAGTTGTGAACTGGTCACTCAAAATAGTGCATGCATGATAAACTTTACCCTCTCCTACATAATGAAACCAGCATTAATTAACAAGAGTTTAGCAATCCAAATTAGGTGTTGAAAAATCTTTCTTATTAAAGTCTGGTTTTATCTTTCTGTCTCCTTACAAAAGAAAAAAAATTAACTCTATAATGAATAACATATCTGCTGTTTCCAAACTCAGCCATCATGACAGAGCTTTTCTGGATAAGCTGTGACATATAACTGCCTTTCTTAAAAATAAGCTGCGACAATCCTTTGTAACTCCTGGTGTTTTCCCTAACGTGCTCCCAAAAAAGCAGAACAGTATTAAACATAATTCATGTCATCTTCACTCAATTTCGGCCTCTTTCTGGGCAAATGAAATAGTTACAAAGAGGCGACAGATGCTCAGACAGGAAGAGTTTGCACTGAAACATTTGTCTCTGGAAGGGACCTCTAGCTAGGGACTTGTGTCTGGCAACCACCACCTTCCCTGTCCGTTCTTCTAGCAAGGCTGACAGCTCTCTACGGTCAACAGATCAGCTCTTCCATCCCTGTCCCCGCTATGAAATTGCTGCAAGATCTGCCTGGTCCTGCTGCTTGTTGGCTCGGACCCTCCACCCACTCAACCAGGACGGTGCAACTGCCTGTGGCATCCTCTCAGCCTCTCCGAGCGCTCGCTCTCAGCGCCCCCTGCCGGGGATCCCCGGGACGCCGCAGGCGCAGGAAAGTTAAACCCCAACTCAAACAGCTGTACCCAGGTACAAAGCGAGGAAAGGGCCAGGAGGTGAACGCGCTTCCGCCAAAGCCCCGGGAATCGAGATCTGATCGAGCTAGGCCAGGGGCCCGGGGCCGCGAGGAGCGATCGGGGGCGGGTAGGGATCACTCCTCCACGACTGTTCCCCCGCACATCTCGGGAGAAGGAGTTTCCTCTGGGGCCCGACCTGCCTCCAGCCCCGAAAGCGTGCGCCAGGGTATGCGACATCCGCGAAGCAGTGGAGAGAAGCCAGCGGAGAGGGGCTCGCCTGGCCGCAGCCCACCTGGCAGGCGGTTCCCCAGGCCTCTGCACCCCCCGCCCTAGTCTCCTTCGTTCATCAAAGCGCTTGGCGGAGTTGAGCCCAAGTCCCACTGCCTCGGTTCCCCCGCAACGAGAGCAGCAAAACCTGCCCAAGCCGGCGGGGCTGCGAGGTGGCGGCTCCTGGAGCGCCAAGCCCGAGCCTCGGGCCCCCTGGCTCCTGACAGTGCAAGCCTGGACGCGCGCGGGGTGCGCGCACAGACCTCCCCTGCGCACCTTTCCGAGGTGTTGAGCAGGGGTCCCTTCTCGCCCACCGCGACACTCCAGCTCCTTACCTCTGCAGGCTCAGACCTTGGCAAAGGCGGGGACACAAACTTCCAACCCGGGCACTAGCTCGACTGTGGGCGCCCCTGCACTGATGGTGGTCCTAATCCCGGACGCGCAGTCCCCGCCCAGGTGCCTGCTGACCTGCCCTACCCAACGTGGACACCACCCACCGGCTGACCTCTGCTGTCCCCGGGTCCCGGCCAGCCGCGCAGCGGGGTTAGGGGTTCCAGTCAGGGCCACACACGGACTGGGCAGGGGGTCGCTCACCAGGTGCTGGGCGCGCTCCTCGTGCCAGTCATCCAGCGGCGGGGGGCCGAAGTGGCTCCGAAGGTCCGAGGGTTCTCTTCAGCGGCTGGCTAGGGAAGTCGAGGCAGCAGCCGCTGTCACCCTCTGCCACTTCCCCAGAGCCGCCCCCTACTTGCTGCGCTCCGGGATGCGGGTGTTGGCTCCGCTGCCAGGCGCACAGTTCCCGGGCGCGCGGCCGGCGGGTGGGTGGGTAGGTTCGCGCCCACAGGGGCGACAGGCTAGGTGGCAAAGTTGGGTGCTGGAGCTAGCTACGCTGGGAACCGCGAGTGAGAGAGGGGAGCGCCCCGAGATGAGCCCCACGGGCCCGGCCGCACCTCCCCAGAGGGGAGATGGAGGGCCGCGGCCGGCCTGGGCTGCGGAGCCCACCCGCTGCGGGAGGGCAGCGCGCGGGAGCTGGCGCAGCGAGAGCAGCCGCCGCCGGCGCCGCCTTCCCGGCGAGTAGAGCAGCGCTGGGCGAGCGGGCGCGGAGCGCGGGGCCCGGAGCGCGGGGCGGGGAGCGCGGGGCTGCTTCGCCCCGCCCCCGCCCCGCCCCCGCCGCCGCGCCTCCTCCTCCTCCTCCCTGCCCGGGTGAAACCCGAGCGCCCCACCCCGCGCTGACCTCCCTGGGCCCCTCCCCCGGCCCCGCCCCTTCCCGGGACCACCCGCCCACCGCTGCTCCCCGGACGCCCCACCGCACTGCGGGCGCCCCACTCCCGCCTCCCTCCTGCGACTTCGCCCGAGCGTCGACTTTTCCCGGACTCCCTTCCCAGCCTCGCGGAGACCTGCCGTGCCCCCGCCCCGTCCCGCGGCTCCGACGTGGCTGCGCACGGGCGGGTATAAAGGGCCGGGGCGGCGGGGCCGGGCAGAGACGTGGCGCTCCCGCTGCGCCCGCCGCGGCTCCAGGTACGTGCGCGTCCCGCGGTGGAATCCGGCCTGGGGAGGAGACAGGGCTCGTCCGGTCCTCCCGAACTGCAAGTTTGTGATTCTGTTCTTTTTTTGTGCCATCCTCATGCGTGCTGAGCGGGAAGGTCCTCAAGGAAGACCCAGAGGGTCGCTGCGGCTTCTTGGAGGAGCGATTTAGGGGGTGAGCCTCCCGGCAAGGCGGCTCCATTTCGGCAGGTTTAAATCAGGGAAACTACCAGATCCCACGAACCAGGGAGGCAGGTGAAAGGGCCCCAAGTAGCCACGCTGAGCGCTGAGAGAGGGGACCCATATAGGAAAAGTCAGCTGGCGTAATTCCGGGGCGGATGTTACTTGTTGCACTTCTGCCGGAGCTTGGGCCTATTGAGTACTCAGGTTAAAAGTGTGTAACTGGGAAGCAAATAAAAATACCTTTGAAGACTCCTTATGGGAGTCGATGCTTCGTTGCAACTCTTCCGCTTCTAAAGGACGGAGAGGGATGTTGGGAAGGGGGTCAGCCTCATTGGGGTTTAAAAACTGCGAAAAGGGCGAATGGTAAAGTGATAGGAGTGTAAGATGTGCGTAAAACTTGGGTTCGGAGCCATTCGTGCGTGACCCTCTCCCTCTGGGTGGGGCTGAGGGACAGTCTCTCTGGGCCCTTTTTTCAACATCTGTGTCTCAGAGGGAGGCATTAAAGTACCCTTGCATAAAGAAACGCAGGAATGCCTCCTTTTAACCACAGTGACTTAAGGATGCCCGATGGCCCACGTTCACACAACCACTCCCGGGGCCAGCGACGGGTTGTTGGTGGGACTCGCTATACTGGGACCGGCCCAGTGGCCCGGTGCGTCCATAACGGTTCCGCTGTGCTCATGCCTAAAACAAAGAACCCATTGCTGGCTGGAGTGTGTCCTGGCCGGTAGAGAAGCCACGCAGATCTAGAAGGACGATGGAAATACAAACTGCCATCGATTTGTCTTTATATTCTCGACTTTTTTTTTTTTTTAAAAGAAGAATTAAGTGAAAGCAATTCTGAAGGTTTCCCTGCAAGCCCAGCCCAACCCCAAATTCCCAGTCTCTCCAACTGGTGAGCCGGCCGCCTTGGGTACTCTGGCCTTCCTCGGATTTCCTTTAAGACATCTGGGAGGAAGTGTCAGGCGTTGGGTGGGCCTCCTTGCCAGCATTCCTCCCTGGGTTGTGGTGAGGGCTCCCAGCCTGGTGCTGGCAGCTGCCACCCCCTGGGGACTTGAATGAAAAGCTCCCTTCCAGAGCTTGGCACGAGGGCCACTAGCTCCACTCCTGGCATTCTGATTCTCTTGCCTACGTGGCGCAGAGGCCTAGGGGCACGCGCTGGGAGGAAGAGGCTGGCCATGGTCTTTCCAGGCTGCTCCTTGGCGCAGGGTGCCTTACACTTGAACCCTGCAGCTCCTGGATGGACCTGCAGAGCCAGTGTTGCCAGAGTGAGGAAGACAGAAATTAGAACCCAAATGTATTTAACTAATCCTTGTTCTTGCCTCTCGACATTGCAGTTCAAGGCAGTTATCACTTACAAAAATAAATCAAAAATCTCTTGGCATACGGAGCTAAGCAGTGGGAAGAAAATAGCTTTCTATGCCATAACCCAGGAGGGGTGATAAAATAACCTTTAACTTGATAAATTATGTAATACTATGTGTACGTGTGTGGGGCGGGGGGGGGGGAGGAGTTCAATTTTGCTGTTTACAGGCTACACCAAAATACCATTAAAAGATATGTATTTTAGTGATAATGAATTACAAACATTGCTAATGAGAAGGGAATGAAACCAAAGTGTAATTTTAGAGTGCTTCGTTAGTTTAAAGTGAAATGGACCTAAATGGATGATAAAATTTCACCTTTTGACCTGGGGAAAGTTCTTGAACTTTTCTGAGCTACAATCTCTTCATCTGGAGCTTAAACAAACCTGCTTGGCAGGGATGGGAGTTGTAAGCTTTAAAGGAGTGAGAAGGTGGTAAGTGTAAAATACCCAGCCAGGGCCCAGCACTTGAGTAGCCTCTCCATAAATAAAATCATTTTTAAAGTAGCCACAGGTATTTCCTATTTCTAAATGAAATTTATTTTCTTTTTCTTTGAAAAGGCCTCTGTTTACCAAAGACCTGCTTACATTAAACTGTTTCTCATCACGCTGTAAAACTAAAGGTGATCATTTTTAAACGAAAATGTTTAGTTCTCTTCTTTTCAAAATAAAAGCATGGCTCTGTCTCAGCCATTTTAGGTGAGCCAGGCACATGGTGTAAAAGAACGAGAAAAGCAACAAAACACTTGGTGAAAATGATGAATTCTGGGGCGCTGATTCATGTGACTTGAAAAACGCCATCCATTTCCTGATTCACCTCAACGTCTGTTCAGAAATATGAAGGATCTCTTATGTTCCTGAACTAACCAACCAGTTTTGTTCTGTCTTTACTTCCCTTCCCAGTGCTTGAATTCCAGCCACACTGCTAAACTGCCATCTCAGAGCAAAGGAACAAGAGGCAGCTGAAGAGGACATTCCCTGGAACAGATCAGGATGTTGCTGTGAGCCATGAGGGACCTTCAAGGGACATCTGGATATCTGTGGTCCTTAAGACATGATAGATTGTATTAGAATTATGAAAACCGTCAGTATAGAAATCACAGCCTCTTGACATTTACGTCTTACCTGGATTTTCCTACCAGTGAGCCAGGGGACACATTACAATCGTCATCTATGAATGTTCTTTTTATGCCTCTGTTTCCCTTCTTTTAGATCCCTGGCGTTTAAGAACTGACAAAACTGCTAGCTCGCCTAATCAGTCCCCTCATGGACATGGCTAACCGTTGGTCCAAATGGGTGAAGTTGGACGTCTCACTAAGATTGCCTAGTGCTGCTGTTGGTTCATGTCCTTTAAAGTATTTGGAAGACCCACGATTATGTCTACAGGCGATGCTGTGATGCTTCCCAACGTTTTAAAAAATGAAGAGTCTCCAAGTGGAAAGATTTCAGGGAATTATCAGCCCCTACGCTTCACCATAACCTCCTCAGGGTTCTTTTACCCCAAGAAACACTCAATCCTCTTTAGCATGGCAGCCTACTTTCTTGGCAGAGTTAAGCAGACCAGTTTTATTTTAAAAAGAGCAGCCCATAAAAATAGATAGAAAGAAACTAGTTATGGCACATGGGAGAGTGAGTGTAGATGGGCATGGTAAAAAGTGTGCAGGTTCCTGGTCCTTAAGCTGAAGGGCCAGGTCAGTCCACTCTGCCAGTCTGGGCCCTGGTGACTGCACCATGGTCCCTTCTCTGCAGGCTGAGTTTCCACCTAGTGCACCCAGGGCCCGCCCCACACTGCCATGTCCGGTCAGAGCCTTATGCTTAGCCACTGGCGGCTGTTTCACGAAGGCTGACACAGAAGGTCCTGGCCTTCCTCCAACCCAGCTGAGCTCTGCTCACCCCTGTGCTCTCTGGAATTCATTCCACAAGCAAGAACTGCCTGCCCCCACTTTATGGTCACATTCAAGGGAGCCTCCTGGTCAGTGCCTGGGAGCCATAGCAGTAACTCAAGGACACAAGCGCCAGAGCAGGTGTTCAACTAAATGTGACAGGGGGAGGATGGGTGTGGCTTTCAATACTTATTTTTTTTCTTAGAGGAGTTTAGTGATTCTTCTGTCAGTAAGGGCCTTTTAATGAGACATTGTATTTTAGATTCAGCTGTGTATCCAGAAAAACCAAAGTATTTTACAAATATGGAAGTGTTTTGCCTTGTCTTTTTGGTTAAATTTCTAGATACATTTTCTAGCAACCCAATTTCCTTAAAATAAAATTAGTGCACTCAAAACAGCCCAAAGTTATCTTTTATAAGTATGGTACGGGAAAGGGAAAAATGCTAAGCTTAAGAGATTTTCGGAATACCTAAAAGGAAAGGCAGATGGTTTGTGGCGTGGAGATAAAGCCTCCGTATGGTTTCCTGAATGTTATCTTCTGACACCGAGCCTCACGTGGATCTTGAGCGTCTATAAGCAAAGAATGACTATACTTTTTCAAAAGATATGTTTGATACTTATTCATCAATGTCACCTCTATTCTTCTGCCTTTGAAAGTAGAGCTTTGGAGGAAAATAAGTACCTTTGGAAATATATTTTCAAAAATAATATTCACCCTGCTTAGATGTAGATGCACCAATTACTCTGCCTTAGTTTATTTCGTCATTTAACCAGGGAGGTTAATCCATAATGACCTTGAATTCCATGAAAAGATTGTCTATTAAGTAAAATTAAACCAATAGGCAAAATATTTCCGGAAGCGACCTTGGGTTCCCTGAAAATATTATCTATTAAGTGAAACTAAGCCAATAGGCAAAATATTTCCTGAAGCAAATCAAGAGGGAGAAGAGCCATCAAGCTCTTGCAGTCCCTCCACACCTCACTTCAGATGCTCCCTTCCATACCATTGCTAGTGACATAACCGATGGTGGCAGCATCTCTCCTTTCTCACCCCAAATACCCACACCCCCTTACTTGTCTCCCTGCCTCCAGAGTCATTCCCCAAACAGCACCACCACCCCCACATCATCCTTAATAATACAGACCTAGTTTTATTTGAATTGCAGACTGCCTGGCTTTCTAATAAACACTTTCTTGCAGCTAGATGAGGCCATGAAACTCAGCTGTGATCAATACGATGTGAATCGTGTGGGATTCCAGGGAAAGCTTTGTTAAAAGGGGCAGGCAGCCCACTGGCATGGTCTTCCTTGCTCTTCTCTCCTGCCTCTGGACTCCTGCCTGGGACTTAATTGTGACGGGTAAAGATTCCAGGCACCATCTTGGACCCTAAAGTGACCTTGAATTGCCTAACCCCAGACTTCGTAAGACCAGAAAAAAATAACTGTGCATTTTGCTTTATTCTTTTCTGCTCTGTTTTTAGCAGGAGAATGCACTTCCTGACCGGTGGAGGGTGTTAAGGCCCTCTGGATCTGGCATCCCTGCAGGTTCATGCCTCAACATCACGGCCCATGCAGCCCTCCCAATTCTCTCCCCCCCACCCCACCCCGCATTCCCACCTTCCACCAAGTGTGTTGCCTGCCATGTGGCAGGCACGTGGCCGCACATTAAGGAGAGAATGAAGAGCCACACAGAGGTCATTCCTGCCCTCCCAGGAGTTACAGTCTGTTGTGGAAGTAGGGATCAATTATGGATCCCACAAGAATGTAATTATTAGCCCTGATAAATGCTATGAAGGACAAATGTAGGGGTGTGTGATTCCATCCACGATGGCTCCTCACCTCCTGGGGCCCACCTCTAACTGTGCTGCATTGAGGACTAAGTTTCACCATGAATTTAAACATTCAAACCATAGCAGATACAATCTTCTCAACCAGTGGGTAGTTTTCCACTAGTTGATGAAATAAAGACAACTCGATTGATCCAATAGAAAGCTAGAAAGGCAAGGAAAAACAGAAATGGAAAGAAAACAACTGTAGAAAAAGGCAGAACTAGTAGAAAGTAAGTAAACATAGAAAATCCAATTGTATCAGGAACTGGATACAGTAACAAGATGGGAAAAAATATAACCGGCAAATAGCAATCAAAATGAAGCTGGTTTACAAATACTAATATCAGAAAAATAGATCTCAAGACAAAAATATTTTTTTAAGTAAAAATATTCAGTATCTAGCCAGGTGTGCTGGCTCATGCCTATAATCTTAGCACTCTGGGATGTGGAGGTGGGAGGATTGCCTGAGACCAGGAGTTTGAGACCAGCCTGAACAAGAGTAAGACCCCATCTTTACAGAAAAAAAATAAAATAATAGAAAAATTAGCCGGATGTGGTGGCAAGGGCCTGTAGTCCCAGCTACACAGAAGGCTAAGGCAGGAGGATCACTTGAGCCCAGTAGTTTGAGGTTGCTGTGAGCTATGATGATGCCACTGCACACTAGCCCAGGCAACAGAGCAAGAACCTACCTAAAAAAAAAAAATTCAGTATCTAAAATATTCAGTTCATCAGAAAATGCAAATGTGAAAGCAACTAAAAAAATAGCCTCAAAATAAAAAATTGAAAATCTACAGAATAAGCCATTGAAAAATCTACAATCAGAGATGGAGCACATTTTCTGTTGGCAATTAATGTATCAACAGAAAAAAAATAAGAATTCAGATAATTCTGAATAAGAATTGCCTAAGAAAGGCAATTATAAGTTTATTCCAGTGGATGTATCAAATGCTTACAGAAGATTTACAAAAATTAAAATCTGGGGCCATAAAACAAGCCTTAATGAATTTTGAATAATCAGCACCATACAATTCAGTTAGAAATTACAAAAAAAAAGACTTGTAAACCACATTTCTAGTAACTTGTGGCAAGACATAATAAAAATTTGGAAAATTTATATGCTATGGAAAATATGAAACTTATGTGATGCAGCTGAAGTAGTATTTACAGAGAAATTTAGCCTTAAATATTTAGGAAGAAAGAACTGATATTGACAAGCTAAATTCTAACTAAAGTCAGAAAAAGAGCAAAAGGAATTAATGTACTTAATATCCGATATTAACAGAACAGACTATAAGGATACTATAGAATAAACAATATCATATCTATTATTTATTTAAACATATTCATAAAACAGACAAACCTCTGGCAAGGTATACAACTCTCTAGGAAACATTAGCTTTAAAAAATTAAAGAAGTAATGAAAACACAGATAAACTTATAACTATTAAAGAAAACTTAATCAGTAAATATGTAACCAAGTAAAATGACAAACAGGCCCAGATGGTTTTCTAAGAAAAGTGTACCAAATATTCAAGTAAAATTTATCCTTATTTTATGAAAGATATTTCAGTGAATAAAAAAATCATAGGCCAAAACCTTAAAAATTCAAGAAAGTTTTATCATTACAAAAGATACTAATATAAATCACCTCATCACCAAATTAGAGAGGAAAAAGTCTGATCATTTCAACAATTGCAGATGATACTTTGATAAAATTAAACATGCATTTATCATTTAAACAAACCTCTTAGTAATGGAAATGAATTTACCTAATTTGATAGACGATGCAAAAAATCAATAAAGAGCTTGACATTTAATGATGAAAAGTTGTTGGCATTCAATTGAAAGAAAAGATCAAGAATTCTCCTTTAGATTCTTCAACACTGAAACAATTGTTGAAAGTAAAAACTAACTTTTAATTGCAGATGATATAAATATCTCCAACAGGAAACACTTAAGAAAATCTACAGGTCAATTAGAATAAAGAGAAAGTTCTGCAGGTTCCACAAGACTGTTGTGAAAAATATATAAAATCAAATTTAATGACCCTAAAGAAGACCTAAAAAAGTGTGCTATTCCACATTTATTTATGAAGCAATGCATTATATATTCATTCAGAAATAGCCATGTTCCCCAAATTCATCCTTTAATATAAATGCAGATCTAATCAAAATCTCAACTGCCTTTTTATGGAATTTAAGATCTTAAAACTTGTAACAAAGCAAAAGCAAATTTTCCATGAGTGGTAGACTTCTGTTTACCACTTTATGATCAAGGATGGGAGGCATCATACCAATATTGTTCATAAAGCTATAGAAATTAAGACATTGAGATATTGGCCCAGAGGTAGACAAAGAGAATGACATAACAGAGCCCATAAACAGATCCACATAGACCCTGTCTTGACAAGTGACAAAGTTGGCATGTTGGCTCACTGGGAAGAGAAGGTATTCAATTAATGGGTCTAAGACAATTGACTACCATATGTAAAGACATTGAGTTAAATACCTCCCTCAAGCCATTCATAGAAATAACTTCAAAGCAAATTAAAGCAAAAGTGAGAAACGAAACACTAAAACATTTAGGAAAACACATAAGAAGCTATGTATTAACATGTGACTTCTGGGTGGAGAAATAGTTCTTAAAATAAGATACAAAGACCAGCCATAAAGAAAAAAAAATCAATACAAAAATACAATCAATAAAAAAATAACATTAAAGTTTGTAACTTTCAAATGATGATATACAACTTAAAAGTGAGCAAGCCATAGGCTAGGAGAATTTTTAGTCTCTATAAATGACCAAAGATGGTAGGCAGAATATGTTTTCAAAGTCCTACAAATCCTTTGGAAAAGGACAAACCAAAAACTGTGCAAATGAAACAGGAAGCTCAAAGGCCAATAAGCACAAAAATGTAACATAACTTCCCTAATAATCATGGAAATTAAATTAAAACAAGGAAGCATCATTTCATACCAACCAGACTGGCAATAATGAAAAAGCCTGACAACACCAACTGTTATCAGATGTTGGCAAGGGGAACTTTAGAGGTGTAAATTGGTACAGTCACTTGGGAAGGCATTTTGGCCACTCTTGCAATGTTGCAAATGTACATTCCATCCAGCCTGGTTGACAAGGTTGCAGAAGGGACATGTAGTATACTGCCAGTTTATGGAGAGTATTTAAACCAAAACTTCACATCTATATAATTCATGGAATACAGTCACAGTAGTAAAATAACACACAAATGATGAATAACTAAATTCGGGTTTCTCATTTGTGGGGAAGGAGTGCAGAGGGGGATTATAGGAAGTTCGATAGGGCCACTAACTTTATCTGTGATTCTGTTTTCCATTAAAATGTAAAACAAGATGCAATGCAAATATTGAAAAATATTAAGATCAAACAGCTGGGATGGTGGGTGTTCATTAGATTACTATCCTCTTCTGTATGCTCAAAAGCATCCATAATTCAATAAGGAGGGTTAATGGGCAGTAAGAAAGTGCGGGCTGGAGGTGGAGGAAGCTCAGTAGAGCAGTGTTGTGCTGAAGAGAAACAAAGAAACTGTAGAAGTCATCGGAAGCATGTTTGTAGGTTGGTCAAAATACCTCCATGGACAGGGAGAAATTGTCTATGTAGTGGAGAAATAAGATAATCCCAGGAAGAAAGGGCTTGGAAAGGTAAGAGACAATAGGATGTGTGTTTGTGGAGAGTGGGGTCCTCCTAAGATTGTCACAGAAGGACCAGGGGAGACCAGGCATGGCAGGAATGGAATCCTTGCTGCCACAGGTGGAGGCCAGCTTCGCTGAGGACTTTTGTTTTCCTGATGAAGTGTGAGGCTAGGTTTGAGTGGAGAGTAGGGAAAGGACATGAATGTTAGAGGAGAGAAGGAAAACTATAAAATCAACAACTTGGAAATCAGGAAAACAAACTTGCTGGGGAAGTATACTGGAATCTTTACGCTGCGTAGAATGACTAGTTGAGGTTCATGGTCATCATCCCAAAATGAACCCCGTCAGCATGCTTGTGGGATTTGCTCCAGAAACATTCACTAGCCCGGGGACTGGTGCGGGTTGGTGGATGATCAAGTCCAACCAGGAGATGGTCTCTCCTGACAACAGGAGAGAGGAAGAGTTGAGGATATTTGCAAGGAAATGACTTTGAGGATGGACACACAACATAAGCCAACTAAGGAGGACACAGGAACAAACATGATGACGGCGTCAATGGATTGGGGGTTTAAAGTATTAAACCATTGACCACTCACATTAACTGTGTATGCAGGGGACTGATCCTATGCCCACTTCATGGATGAGAACACTGAGACACAGAGAAGTTAAGTAACTTCCCCCATGATGAAACAGCTAGGAGCACAGATGGGAGTCAGACGGCGACACTGCTGGCTTCCTTCAGAGACTGGCTCTTCCCCACACCTCTCCCGTGCACGAGGCCAGAGGCTGGCAAACTTTTCCTACAAAGGGCCAGAGAGTTCATAAATTAGGCTTTGTGAGCATACAGTCTCTGTCGCAACTACAGACAATGTGTAAGTGAACCGAGTTCCGATAATGATTTCTTTAAAAAGCAGGCCAGAGTGGGCCTCCAGGTCGTAGTTTGCCACTCCGGACTCTAGACCTGTGGTTCTCAAACTTGAGTGTGCTTTGAAATCATGGGGAAGGCTTTTTAAAATCAGACAAGTACACAACCCCCCAAGTCTCAGTTTCAGTAGGTCTTGCTTGGGTGGGACCCAAGACTTTGCATAGTTAGTGCATCTGGGGACCACACTTGGAGAACCACCGCCTGAAGGAACACTAACGAACACAGCCTGCGTGTTACCTTCTGAAAGCAAGCCAACGTTAATGTAAAATCTCACCATTTCTCTGACTAAATCACTGTCACTTCCTTTGCCTTGCAGTCTGCATCCTCGGGCATTGGAATAGTGTGTCCTGGAAGGCCAGCTCTGTGGGCAGAGACCACGTTTTATCTTCTTGGTATTCACAGTGTCTGGTTATAGCGACTCCTGTGTACCAGGTGCTCAGAAATGTTTGCTTGTAATGAAAATAAAATGAATGACTCTATTGCTATGTTAGATTATTTCCAATCATTTTAACATGTGACAAAAATACTAAGGATTTGGGTAAAATTACTCTAGCTCAGAGAATGACATTACCTAATGTGGGGAACTCATTTGTATTGCACGGTAACTCATTTTTCCCAGTTCATGCATTTAAAGAAAATACATTTTAAGACCATCCTGAGTTTTGTCCAAGTCACATTAAATGTAGCCTGCCCGGAGTTATGATTCTACGCAGGAAGAAGCCCTTGCCTGTCCAGATATTGTTCCTTAGAGACTGTGGACAGAAGAAGTCGTAGGTTATGGGAACTCACAGACTGGACTACCAGTGCAGGCTAAAACAAATCTCAAAGTTAAGAGATTGGGACCCGGCTGACCGGACAGGTCTAGAAAATAACTCAAGCAGAGATGCCTCCCCGAACTGATTTCTCCCTTGGGGTGAAAAGCAAGGCAAAGGGCTATTTACAAATCTCAGCGCCACCAAACTAGAAAGGCCCCAGGGCCCAGTGGCTGGCTGTATTTAGAAAAACAGGTGGGAAGTTAAAAATCCTCCAAACTATTCTGAATTAGAAAAAGAAAACCTCATTCGGTTTCCAAGCAGGACTTTTCTTTTTTTCCTAATTCTGAGAAAAAAACGAACACTGCAGCAGCGTCAAAAGAAAGACGGCTCCCGCCTTCCCTACCCCGGCGCCAGGGCTCTCCTACATCCCAACGTTAATTCGCACTGACAAAGCACTCTGGGCACTTTAATTTCGGTTCATGACGAAAAGGCAGACTTGACTTCTAAGCGTCTTGATTCTGAGCGTGACGGCTTGTGTTCCCGAGGTCAGCAAGCAGATGGAGGGGAAGACGAGAATGTAGAGTTGCAGATTATGAAACTGCAAAATTAATATTACTCGGTTAATGTCAAGATAGGGTTTCAGAGCTAGAAGGGATTTCCGAGATCATTGAGCCTAAACCTCATCGTACAGATGAGGATACTGGGAGGCAGAAGTGACTACGTGTCCTGCCCGGTTCACAGAGCCGGCTGGGGACAGAGCCGCATCTGACGCCTGGTCCCCAGGCGCATAAATAAGCAAGGCCTCCCGCTGCACACGCCACTGTCCCCGTTAATGCCTTACAAGAAAGGGGCTCTACTTTGTCCTTCACCGCTTTACTTTCCAGTGTAGAAGTGTGTGCGTGTGTGTGTGCGCGCACGTGCATGTGCGAAAGAGAAAGAGAGAGAGAAAACAAGAGCTGTTGGGGTGTAACAGTCTGAAAAATCCTCAGAGCCTGGCTCCTTCCCTCTGTGGCTCTGCCTTTGCTCATGGGCTGCCCACATCCTCACAGCCCAGTGGTTAACCACCAGCCTGAAAATTCCAGCCAGGAAGGCAGGCAGGGAAGAACGGGAAGGGGAGTTATACCCCCGTGGGGATATAACCCGGTAGCGCATACACATTGCCTTGGCCAGAACTCACGTGGTCAGACCTACCACATTCTGGGCAGTCATGCACCAGCTAAATAGAGTATATGGCACTATGTTCTGTAGAAGACGCAGTGGTCACTGGGGGCCAACGAGAGGGTTCTGCCTTAGTTGTCCCTCCGGCCATCCGATATCCAGGCCTGCCCTTCTCAGATAAACTCATCTACTCCCTACCGGAGAGACAATCCGTGTGTCTCCTGTCGCTACTGCTTTATGATCTCCGAGTGATACTGTGTTCTCCACCAGGGCCTGGCTTGCTCCTCTCAGTCTAGCGACTATAAACTAAAAGACAAGTTTTCTATCCGCCTGTCAAACCCAATATACAATGGCGGAGTAGGAACAGAAACCTCAGTTAAAATAGAAACCTCCTCATGGAAGACAAACAGCAGAGACGTGCTCTTGCTAGCGAATGAACCCTTCCTACGAGCCCCTGCTCTGGGAGGGGGTCAGCTCTGGGCCGCTCCCTCTGGCAGCCGCTGGAGGAGCTCTCTGGAAAGCGATCCACTGGAAATGCCTTGCTCTGGCCCAGGAGCCCAGGGGCCTTGGTGGTTCAGGTGGGGCATGCAAGGCCTCACTCCCAGCAGGGGGGCAGGAGTCACCAGTCATGTGCCCTGTGGCTTTTTTGGCAACAGTATTTCCCCAAAAACACTTTAGCAGGTGACTGCTATGTAAACCTGAAAATTCAGCATTTTTCTATCCCGGCCTCTGCGTGCTGCCAAAAGTCCTCCCAAATTAACGGTGACTCCCTTGAGAGTGTCAGGAACATAGTCTTGGTGGGGAGGAAATTCCCTGTTCTGATCTCTCATTGCCTGGCGGAAAACTGCTCATCTGAGAAGAGTGAGAGAAACAGGATTACACAGTTCTGTCTCCTGCCCTTGCAGTCCACTCTGGGTCGCCCCTTCACATTGTTCCAGCTTGATGTGGGGACTCGCAAAGGACTCTCAGTACACTCAGGTTGGCTATTCGAGCTGTAAGTTCCTCCAGAGAGAACTTCACTGAGCAGAGCTCTGTTCCCTTCCGTTCTTGCGTGACGTCTGGCTGGCTCTAGTCTAAATATGCCTCTCAGGGGGACTTTGCTCAAAGTGTCGCATATCAGCCAGACAGAACACATCAGCATCTAAATCTGATCATTTCCCTTAATGCCAGTCATGGCACATGTTCTACATCCCAAGGTTCCACAGATGCCAATGTCCTCGAGTGTTTTGTCATAACAAGTGCATAACAAGGGTCAAAGTGTCACCAGCTTTCTACCCACCGGCATCTGTGTCTTTGCTGCTCACTGTCCAAAGGCTTCCTCTAAGCCAATGGCATCAACCTGGCCAACTGGATTCTAATGAATGCAACGTGCAATGTCCTACTTCCACGGACCGAATTCTGCTGTATACATTCAGCTGTGTAGGATAATGACCCAAATTTACAGTGGCACAAGCACGAAAGTTTATTTCTTTCTCACAAAAAACATCTAAATTGGCGACTGTGCCCTACAAGGTCATCAGGTACCCAAGTTCCTTCTTCTTCATTGCCTTGCCATGCCTTGGTGATTTTCTGCTGTTCATGGCCCAATATTTCTCACCGCAATATCTGCTTTGCGGCCAATAAGAAGGCAGACAGATGGTAGGTATTCCCTTGCCTGTTAAGGCACAAGTTGGAGGCTTCACACATCACTTCCGTTCAATCCCATTATTCAGAATTTAATCTCAAGAATAAACTTATTTTTTAGGATAGCATAGTGCCCAGACAAGGGTTTTTATTGCTATAGTAGTAGAGGAAGTCTAGATTGCCGAACACGAGCAGTCTCTGCTACAGTGCTACACATTTTCAATGTTCAACATATCCAGAAATTATCTATAATTACCGTAAAGATGTAATTGAAGTGTGGACATACTGTTTGCCTCTAAACCATCTTACCTAGAGTATTTCTGTACCTGCCTGCAAGGAACTTCTAGGAAATTCCTTCTTCAAACTTTTACAGCCACCTGATCCTTTATTGTCATTTGACCTTCCCTCTACTCCCCCAAAATGGGCATCCAGTGACATAATGACACTGGATTATGTCAGACAAGCATTTCCTGATATCTGAAATATTCACAAGTCTTTATCTAACTGCTCAAAGTTCACGTTTTGGATGAATCTTGTTTACCTCCTTATTTTAACTTGCCTATTAAGTTTTTTCAATGAACATAATTTTTATTGCTATAATTTACATCATCTTTTTGTAAAATATTGAACTTATTTTCTATTTTCTTTTGTGTCATTAGTCATCTCAAGTATGCTAATTTTGTATTCAGTATCCTTTTATTCTAGTAACTGAATTTATTGTTTGTGTTTTCTGCTGACTCTTGCAAATGGTAGATTGTTCTTTTTGTAATTTATAATTGGGATTGCTTGTTTGTGCTCTGTGGAACATTATCTGTGAAAATCCTGAATGTCCTTGTTTAAGAGTTTGTCCCTTGTATAAGGTTTTGGGCATTTAGGAGTGGTTGCAGGTGGGGCTACATTTTTGTTGCTGTTGTTGTTAATCTTCTCCTTTGGGGGGATCCCAAGTATAGGAACATCAAACTAAAACCTCCATCCTCGAAATCTTGTTATAATTTTAAAGGAAGAGTTTTTCTACCCAAGAGCCCATGAGAAGACAACTCCTTTGTTGGCTGACGATGTGGATGTTTTACATACCCACTCACTGAAGGTAGAGCCGACCAACAGGGCTGGCTTTAATGGGGCAAGAGAGCAATTTCTTCACATCATCTTGCATGCCCCAAGGACTTCTTTCTTATGACCACTAAAATCCAAGCCCAATGGCTACTGGTTACCCAGACAGGCATGCTCCACTGCCCCACCTCACCCAATGCAACCAGGTAACTACCTAGTCTCCCTTTATTTGGGGCCCTTTCCTTACTTTCTTATTAGCTCATCTATGCATTTTAAAGAACTTAATTTTCATCCAGCCTTTCTAGGTGTTCTGTTGTGGGAGGAGCTTCATAATACCTAGTATAGTATATTTCCAGAAAGAGAAGTCAGCCCCCTAATTTTATTCACGAAGATGCCAACTATGTTACACACTTCAACCTAATAAATTATAACGGAAGCAACAGACTGAAAGACAATACTTGCAGCTTTTCTCAGGGACAAAGGGTGCTTGCCTAACAAGGGCATATTTGGCTATTTGAGCTGGGTGCCAGAGGCTTGTAGATATAGACAGGGGCTCTACCTCCCCTTCCCCAGGAACTCACTTTTTCACACAAATCCCAGTAAGGAGTTTATATCCTCTGCTATCCCCAATCACTACGGAGGGTGATATGGATAGGAGGTACGAAGATAGCAAAGACCAAAGGAGGAGGTCAAAGTTTGTGCACCTGTATCTTACACAAGAGACCAGAGCTTGAGGGGACTGTTCATGAGAAACTCTATGAGACTAGGGCCACAGGGAGAGATGCTTCTACGCCTGGGGAATCAGACATGGCACGAAATTATGGAAAAGAACACACTCCGCTTCTCTAGGAGCCTGGAAAATTCTTGCACCCTAAAGACAGGCATGACAGAGTTTGCAGAATTAGCACCACTCTTCCTTCACCCAAGAGAAGATTCCCCATCGACATATCCCTGATCATCAGTGGTAGCAGTGTGACTTCTCAACACAGCATCCTGACAGTAGGCATGGACAAGTGAGAACCAGAGCAAGATGGACAGAGGCTAGCAGGTGGCACAGCAGCTCACTAACTGGGCTTGTTGGCTTATGTGAGGTGGTCCTTTGGTAACTCCCAGAAATAACTCGGAAAGGATGCTTTGTAGTGAGCTAATTCCAGACAAGTGGGCTGGGGGCCTCTGAGCCCCCATAATCGATTAGGTCCCTAAAGCTAAGGGTATTTTATACTGTCAAGATATTGATAGACCATCTGGGTGATGCTAAATATATGCGTGCTTAAGAAAAAGAAACTCCCCAAAGAAAGATGAATGAAATACAACACATAAAAGGAGCAATGAAATAGATATCACACATAAAAAGTAATTTTGCTAAAAAAAATTAAAAACTGAAATAACAAGGGGATATTATTTTTATCTACTGAATTTACAGAGATAATCAAATATGTATTTTGCCCTCTTATTTGTCTGACTGAAGGACCGATGGGTATGTAAATTTGTGTAAACATGATGAAAGAAGATACTTAGCAAGAGACTTTTAAAACATGCATGCCATCTCGCTCCAAACTAATTTAAAGAAATAATAAAAGAGGTTTACCAAAGTTGGGGACAGAGATTGCCACTGTGAAACTCTTATAAGAAGTAAAAACATGGCAGCAACATAAATGTCTCACAACAAAATAATCAAGTAAATTTTATTCTGCCCATTATGAGCTATAATGAAGCCTCATAATCTTATGCTATTTTCAAGGCATATTTCAACACATGGAAAATTGTTTATGACATACTTATCAAAACTCTTTATAATTATGTTATGACATAGGTGAGCAGCACAAGTAATAATGCGATATGCAAGGTGTATAATCCTAGTTTTGTGTATTTATACAGGAATGTATCACAAAAGAACTGGAAGTGTATGTAGTCATCCCTTGGTATCCAGAGAGGATTGGTTCTGGGACTCCCCACAGATACCAAAATCCCTGGAAGCTCAAGTCTCTGATATAAAATGTTGTATAATACCATTTCCATATAACCTATGCACATCCTCCCATATACTTTAAATCATCTCTAGATTATGTGTAATACCCAGTACAATATAAATGCTATGTAAGTAGATGTCATACTGTATAGTTTAGGAAACAATGACCAGGAAAATAGTCTGTGCACAGTTGGTACAGATGCAACTATCCATATTTGTTTGAATATTTTGAGCCACATTTGGTTGAATCCACAGATCCAGCATCCACGAACATGGAAGGGCCAACAGTACACAGATAAGTGATTATCACATTTTTCATTGTGAATTTCTTCATTTTGAAAATTTTTCACGATGAGCATGTGCTATCTCTGTATAGCAAAACAGACAATAAGCACTATTGTCCTGGTGCCATTGTCTTCATCAGCTGGGCTTTCTTGGCTCCAGAGTTCTTTTTCCCAGTGTCCTGAGTCACAGATCTGTGCATGGCCGAGAGGAGGAAGTGTCCCTCTTCCGGCTCTGTGCTCCATGACCAAAGCTGCCCCTCACGGCCATGTCAAAGAGGGTGCCCAGAGGACCCTACTCATGACTGGGGTGTTCCCTTAGCTCTTCCCCTTCATTGAGGACTCCTGTGTTTCTCATTCTTTTTTGTTTGTTTTGTTTTTCTTTTTCCTTTGTTTTGAATCATCCCTTTCTGGGTTCTACTGGTTACCAATTTCATCATGCCTTACATTGAGTTTTCTATATATTGTAGTTTAAACCAGATCAAAGGGCTAACATTTATCAATTTTTTTACTTATGTAGAAATCACTTTTATCTGGTTTAAAATACGTCTATTATACTTAAGTTACCCTATCTAGTAGAAAAAGTCTTTTTCCTGATTGATTAGAAACTCTAGCTATTGGTTGCCCCATGTAGGCAGTGCTACAACATTCTCACATGAGGATGATTTTCACTTGGGTATTTTTAGAATAATACTTCCTCACTAATCTAAGCCATCAACTTAGAGGGTCAGGTTGAAGTATTGACACTGAAATGCGTTTCATATACAAAAAGAAAATGAATATTTTTTTGCTGGATTCAATCTAAAAGAAGAAACATGAAAAGAAAAAAATAGAAAGCTTACAAAATTTAATACACTGATTGGATTTGTGAGGTATTTTAAAATAAGATTTAATTCAAAATGTTAAAAGCTACAGATGACTAGAAATAATGTAAATACAGAAAATCCAATTTTAAAATACATATTTCATTTTGGAGCAGAAGAAACATGCATGTCAAATTATTCCTGGAGTTCTCAGAGTAGACGAATAATATAAAATGTAATCTAGAAACAAACGTAGAGACGTTTTAGCGGTGCTTGGGCAATGATTGGCAAATGGGTCAAGTAATTACTATTTAATGTAATTGTCCTTCTCTTTATCATATTTTATTGCTTTTAACCTTGGTTTAAGAAATGAGATTCTGTTTGTGTGAAAGTGATGATATGAAATATTCCTCAGGCAGGCACTGAGGTGTACAAATCTGAAATTCCAGAGAGGGAGTTGGAAGTCCCCAGTTCACAGATGATGAGTGTGGATGAAAACTTTGAGTAAGAAGAGCCAAGTGCAAGAATTGAGCCCCTGGTCTCTGAATTAAGGGGAAAAGGGAAACCAGCACTGAATTTAGGAGTGCCCCATGAGACAGGAAGAAAACCAGGAGAGCTCAGTGTGTAGAAGCCAGGAGCAGGAACATGTCCAGGAAGAGCAGAAATCAACTCCACTGGCCAGGTGTGGTGGGTGGCACACACCTGTAATCCTAGCACTCTGGGAGGCCAAGGTGGGCGGATTGCTCGAGGTCAGGAGTTCAAAACCAGCCTGAGCAAGAGCGAGACCCTGTCTCTACTATAAATAGAAATAAATTAATTGGCCAACTAATATATAGAGAAAAAAAAATTAGCCGGGCATGGTGGCACATGCCTGTAGTCCTAGCTACTTGGGAGGCCGAAGCAGGAGGATCGCTTGAGTCCAGGAGTTTGAGGTTGCTGTGAGCTAGGCTGATGCCACGGCGCTCACTCTAGCCTGGGCAACAAAGTGAGACTCTGTCTCAAAAAAAAAAAAATAAAGAAAGAAATCAACTCCATCGACGCTTCTGAGAAATCAGCTAAACAGAGAATCATCCATTGGCTCTAACTACATCAAGGTCACCAAGGACCTTGACCTTGACCAGGATAGCTTTTGCGGAGCAGTGAGGCAAACGTCTGAGAGAAGATGAGAGACGTGGAGAAGGGAGAGTAGACAATTTTTTTAAAGTTTTGCTGCAAAGAGTAGTGGTAGTGGCTCGAATCCTAACATTTGGAGAGCAAACCAAGCGTAAAAAGAGGCCCACTCAGCTAAATACTTAAAATGTAAATAGAACTATCAAGCTGTTGCAGAAAAGATACTCTATCCTCATACCTTGAACAAAGATACTTTTGATGCAAGATGTCACCATTGGAAGAAAGTAGGGAAAGAGTGTCTGACCTCTCTGAAGATTCTCTTACAACAGCATGTGGATCTGTAATTGTCTTAAAATGTGTCTCAGAAGTTATCATTACAATTATCTCAAAGATTAGACGGTGATACTTTTGTTAACAATCTGAAAGGACAGGTTTGAATTTGGATATTACAGCTCCCCAGAGTTCTGCTTCAGGACTTGGAGAAATGACTGCCCGCAGGATTTGCAGGACCCAGTGCAAAATGGAAATGTGGCACCCTTGGTTTGCAAGCGATTAAGAATTTCAAGATGTTAATGGCAGGGCTGTAAGCCAAGCGTGGAGAGCATGTGACATGGGGCGTCACGTGACTACACAGGCTGCGTGGGCTCCTTCTAGCAGGGGTTGGGCTCGTGCAGTTGGAATGTGTCCCTGGCACCATCGGCTTGTCCACGTGTGGGGCAGAAAAAGGGAGAGAACGGTGGGGCTTGACGGCTGTCAGCAGTCCAACATCAAGAATGGAGACAGACTCGACTCCACGCTTTCACCTCTAAGTCTTTGTCCACATGCCACCATCTCAGTGATACCTGGTTGTCTGATTTAAATTTTTCCCCCTCCCCATGCGCCCAGTTCCCCTTACAAAGCTGTATTTTTTCCAGAGCATGTATCACCTTTTGACAAAATATATACTTTACTTTTATTGTGGTTATTATCCATCTCCTTTCACTAGTAAGTAAATTCCACAGGAGAAGGATTTTTGTCTGTTTTGTCCTGAAAATAGTGCAAAGCCTCTAAGAAATGAGACCTCAAATAAGAATATCTGTCTTCTCTTGAAAGTGAGTCTTAAATGACCAAGTGGCATACTCCTCCTTCCTCTTTAAAATGCAAACATTGTGAGGACTTCATATTATCTAACACTAAGGTCGAGCCAGCCTTTTATTGCTTTTGGCCATAAGACCATAGTCCAAAGCAAAAAGGGTGGAAATGCCTCCTTTAACGTGTAAAAATGGAAAAACAGCAAAAGTTAGAGTGACTGAGTAGAAGAATAGGCCACGTTTTAAAGTTGATTTTATAAAAGGCAGTCATCAGACACCACTGTGTCATTTTAACTCAAGATTCTCAAGTGGCTCTTACATTGATTGTTACAGCAAGAGAATGATTGGTCTTAAGATGATTTACTCCTCCCAGGAATCTGAAATTCATGGACTGTCTGGAAGGCCCAGGGTGCTTGTGGAGTGATGGGGGAGGGGGAGGTAGGTGATTCTGGGAAAGACGAGGGCTCCCTAAAGAAAAAATGCAACCATGAGCACACAGGAGGGAGGTGTCAAAAGTAGATTTCATCACTTCCCCAGGGTCCCTGCGTGCCAGAGCTGACCACCTGAGTCTAATTAAGTATAAACTTTGGATCTCATTTCAGGTTTATTGATAAAACTAGACGTGTGCCAATTCATCTTTCTCCTTGTGCCTGTTTATTAAGCTTCAGAAACAGAGGAAAAGCCAAGTAAAGGGCCCCTTCCCAGAGCCCCACACTGTGCATGATCTCTGCCCTTTATGTTCCAACTCAGAAAGTTCCAGCTACACATCTACAGCACTTAACCATGTACTACGGTGTGTAGGCAGCTCGTGTAGCAGGAAGCACAGGTGTCTCACTCAAGATTTGGGTTCTGAACTTCTGGGCTTTCTCATGCTGCCTGCTGGAGCAAGATTAGAGAGCAAAAAGAATTTGGAAAAAAAAAAAAAAAAAGAAGAGAAAAGATACAGAAGGTTCACCTGTCCCTGTCCTACACTCTCCAGTATGCCATGTAAAATGCCACCTCTTCATCGGGTGGTCTTGAGTCTAGAATTTAAACATTGTCTGATCGCCTTCCCCCAGTCTGGCAGCCTGCTCTGCAGCTTAGGGCTGTGGCTGAATTTCCATGATTATACAAAACGGAAAAGGAGGCCCACCATAAAATTATGGCTTAAACCTTTGAAACTGAAATATATTAAAAGGCAAAAAAATCATCAATCATTGCGTGGAAATATTCATGGGTTTTCACCTTGGGAATTTAAGGTTACATAATCAGATAGTTGTGCTATGCATAATATGTCAATCTCTGGGCTATGTATTGGTCCCAACATTAGCATGAAAAGACCATACCCAGCCCCTACTGTGGAAACATCCCAAAGTCAAACAAAAGGTTTTAAAAAACAGTTGCAACAGTCACTTAAAAACTCACCTGTATTTCAACAACATTGAGAAGAGTCATGATAGATTCCCACCACATTATAAAATCAGTAAGTCCAGTAAAGGATCAAAGAAACAAACAAACAAAATCTTACCCCAGGGTAGGGAGATTGGGTCGTTGTTACCCAGAGGGACTGACAGGATGGACGTACACCACCCACCCCCGCCCATTCTTGCCTTTTGCAAATGGGAGTTTATTGTGTCAATGCTCTTTGAAGACGACTTTTGTTATTATTTTGTTTTTGTTCATAAGTTCATAGTTCGTCAAAGGGAGTCAGAGGGAGAGACCACATAAAACTCTGGCCTCTGACTAAACAGGATTTGGGGGTATTTTCCTCCACAAAAGGGTGATGCATATTACATGCAGAGGGAGGGAAATGAACCTTTGTGGGGTGGGCAAGGAAGTGCACTGGGGCAGCTTGTGTTATTGTTGTCAACGACTGGCCCCTCTTCCCAGAGGAGGACTATCCCTCCCCTCCCCGATATCGTCAGACTTGAACAGTTGACTTGCTTTGGCCAGCAGGTGTGAGCCGAGATATGCGGGCTACCCCTGAGCAGAGAGGCTTGGAGGCCCAGTTGAGTGTTTGTCTCCCCTCTCTGGCTCTTTTCCTTTGGCTTTTTCCAGCTTTGGTCCTGGAAGGAAGATCTAGAAAGCCAACCCACAGATAACATGAAATGTGAGTGAGAAATAAACCAGAGATCCGGGGGTTGTTTGTTACTATAGCAAAATAAGGACAGTGAAAGCTGACAGATGGTGGAATGACCCAGCTCCTTACTTGGTAGATCACTCGCAGGGTGCAGTAAAGCCACACTGCGCCCACAAAGCTTCAGGTTGGGCTGGTCGAAGTTTTCGCCAAAGTGTAAAAAATCTGAGAAATGCACTCATGGACTGATGGGCTCTTGGGTTGTTTGACTAAAACTGTACAAAACCAAATTATGCAACCAAAATGTGTGTGTACCCCTGTAATATTCTGAAAGAAAAAAAAATCTGAGAAACGAAGGGTTGGCAGCATTTAAAGAAAACATCTGGATTATAGAGCAAAACTTAGACTGAAATGACGATGTGGTCTGCCCTGCTGTTGTTTAACTCCAATCACCATGCTCTGAGAATCTTAATGCCTTTGAATTAAGGAGTATCCTAGCAATTGGAACTTACTCTCGCTCCGCATAACTATAATGTGTGCTGCACATGATGTTCTCAGGGAGTAATCAAAGCCGACTTCTTCAAAGATGCAGAAAAATTCAGAGGTTTTGTTAGCTGAATATCTGTAATCTTAGGACGGGATGTCTAACCATAACTGACTCAAAGGTTATTTGATTTCTCTCCTGCTTTACATAAGTTAGTTTTAGAGGGGGTTTGACAGTCTGGCGTTCTTTGTCCTAGTCCTCTCTTTTTACCCCCAAAATATTAAGAATTCGAAATATTGCTTTTATTTTAATCCACCTTAAAACTCACATATTCAAAGCCGTTTGGATAAATTGCATGGAAGGCTGTTGCCCTTCCGCGACCTGTGGGCTCTGAGCAGAAGTTTGATACAGCCTGTCGGTGTTCTTGTTGGAGCATCAGTAACCCTGGCCTTTTGGAAGGAAGGCAGGATGAAGACGGATGAGCGGTGGACCCTGCCAGCCAGGCGCGTCCACTGCCAGTGGAGCATGCGGGCACACTCGCCGGGGCAGTGCGACCCAAGCGCAGCTAACAGATGTCACCGCCCAAACGACCGTTCTCGTCTCACCCAGAGCCATAGCTCCAGCTTCGCTGCCCACTCGTAATCACTTCCATAATGTTACATGCTGCTTTTTGTTTGTTTGTTGGATACACGCTGGAGTGAGTGTTTTCCAAAGAATGATTCATGATGTGTTAGAATCCATAGCATTCATGATGTGTTAGAATCTTACTTGCACGTGTCAAACATTTTTAATCACAGGTGTTTACAAAGTTAGCATATTTGTGTGGAGCCCTGGCACTAAAAGAGGCATGTTTGGCCGGACGCGGTGGCTCATGCCTGTCATCCTAGCACTCTGGGAGGCCGAGGCAGGAGGATCGTTTGAGCTCAGGAGTTGGAGACCAGCCTGAGCTAGAACAAGACCCCGTTTCTACTAAAAATAGAATTAGCTGGACAACTAAAAATGTATAGAAAAAATTAGCCAGGCATGGTGGTGCATGCCTGTAATCCCAGCTATCTAGGAGGCCGAGGCAGGAGGATCCCTTGAGCCCAGGAGTTTGAGGTTGCTGTGAGCTAGGCTGACACTACGGCCCTCTAGCCTTGGCAAGAGAGTGAGACTCTGTCTCAAAAAAAAAAAAAAAAAAAAGAGGTAAGTTTAAATTCACTTAAAGTCAATAGAAAAAAATTAGGCACACATATATCTTAGGTTTCCTTAAATATAAACACTTTATATTCCCCTGAATATAAAATATGAACCTACCATCCATGAATTTATTTAAGTGGTTTTGGCACCTCTCTTTTATTAGGGCAATGTTACCTGCTATAACAAATAAGCCTAACATTTTGGTTGTTTAATATAATGGAATTTTGTTGATCATGTAATAGTCTAACAAGGAATTCCTGGGCAATAGGCAGTATCCCCCCTATTTGTGATTCTAAGATCCTAAAGCCTTCTATCTTGGGCCCCACCATGCCCTGGGTGATTTGATAGACCCCTCAAAGTCTTCTCTTTCTAACCAGAAGACCATCAAAAGGACAATGCAGAAGGCTCATCTGCTTCTTAAATACCCCAGCTCAGAAGTGACATATTAATACATCATTTCCACTTACATCTCATGGGAGAGAACTGGATCTCGGCCAGACCTGACATAAAGTTGAGCTTGAAAATGTCCTAAGCTGGGATGAAAACATCTACCAAAACATCTTGATATTATGGAAGAAGGAGCACCATTTGTGGAGGACAGTTAGCTTTCTCTGCTATAAATACCTTGTAGGGTAATAAGTTTTTGTCCATATGTTTTAAACACTGGCCTTCTTTTTATGTCAATACTATATCGATCCTATTACAAAATCCAAGGGGTAACTTCTGCAAACAGCGTTGCATTATTAACATTCTGACTTCATCTTTCTATATAAACAATCTGTATTCTAATCCTCAAAGTAACAGTTGCTAATTGATATTCACTTCCTACTACTGGGCCCACTTGGAGAGTTTCAGTCTATACCTGTGATTTGGGGCTGAGGACAAACATAGTATCCTGAAAATCCCATCGTACTTCTCTCAGAAACCATAAAAACATTAAATATGATGACCGCAGAAACTTATTCCCCAGGAAAGAAGAATTTCCAATTGTCCCCTTCGTCCATTTATTCATTCAGAAATATTCACTATTCTCCTGCGAGGGGACAGGCATAAAGACTCACTTTACATTCTTCTGCTGGTGTGAACTATTTATTGTTTTAATGTGAACTTGTGAGAAACTTTCCAAAGGGAAATGAATCTTATTAACTGATTCTTCTGCACCCTTGCCCCAACATGACCTCCCGCTTATTGCTTATTTGTTCCCTCAAAATGCTTTGGCTTCTCACTGGCCAGCCGGGAAGCCGTCCTCTCCATGCTTTACGGACTAAAGCGTAAACATTTAGCTGGTTTTGCTGGGGCAGAGGAGGGACTCACAGCCTCAGAGATCACACTCTTCACCTCCTTCCTCTCACCCCGGGAAGCCACTGGCCCTTTAGCCCTTTGGGGCAAAAGCCATTTTTTTGCACGAAGGTGGATGTCTCACCAACGGATGGTGAGACACCCTCCTTCATGCAAGTCAGATTGGTTTCCAACTTCGTTTTGTTCTGTTTTGTTTCAAACCCAATTGAAGGAGAACTTAATTAAATAGTCAGCTGATAGATCATTAAAAGCAATTGTTGATGATAGATTATAGTATTATTACCATCATATGGAAAGAGTTTAAAGAATTGATTGGCATTGTTATAGCAGTATCACTCTATCTCCATCTATTTATGTGGATGAATTTTCCAAGTGCTTAAACTTATAAAACTGAAAAATAGAAATAGAATTGATGCTAAATTCTTTTTCATCTTAGCAATAACTAATGTTCATCCAGGGATATAAATGAACTAAAAATGAAGAAGAAAGAAGAAAAAGGAAAAAAAAAAAGGAAAGAGGAAAAAACCTTTCTATGAAAAAACCTATTCATCACTAGGAATGAATTTTTCAATAAAATGCTATGGGTTTGCTTATAATTATTAAAATTTGTGAGACATTTTTATTATTGTTCCATGGTTCAATGGCAATTATTGCAATGATAACTGAATCCACAAGTGATTATTTAAAATATAGAGCTGGATATTTAAAATATTACATGACAGTTTAGAAAGTTAAATTTAAGCACATGCCCATATTTATATTATAGAGAAGTATAATGGAAATGAAAATTTAATGAGTGAAATAAATGATGTAAAACTTCTCCTGCAAGAGTTTGCTTATGTAGTTTAAAAATAGTGGAGGGAGGATATCAAATTACTTTGAAATTTAGATTCCATTGGATATGTTTACAAAAGAAGATATAAAGATTTTATTTAAAATTTCCAGTGCTTAGAGGGCATTAGAAATTATAGTATACCCTTGCGATTATTTAAATGCCTAATAAGGCATTTTGGATATTAATCTGAAAACGTGTGAAAGGATAACACAGTTTTTCAAAATTCTTTTAGGAAAAATGTTTGAAGATTCCCATCATGGTTTGGGGAGCATTGTGGATTTCAGAACTGCAGATTCAGGACTGTGCATGTGTACAAGTCACGTTATGCATTGGATTCTGAGGCTTAGCCTAAAACCCAGCTGAAATAGATTCTCCAGAAAGCCGCCATTAATAACACCTGTCACAGGTTCCCTGTACCATTACAGCTATCACTGCCCACTCAGAGCCACTTTCCCTTATACTTTTTGTATCTTTTCTTGTTTCCACATTAGACCATAAGCTCCCCCAAGGCATGGAACGTCCCTTCTACTTCTCTAACCTTCTGGCAGTCCCGAGCTTTGTGCTTTGCACCCAAATACAATCACATGGTGGTAACTTGGCCTTCTCAAGTGTTCCTCTATCTCATCTTACTGTGTTTTATGTGTCTACAGTTATTCCTCTTCTGTAGATGTAGAAACTGAGGCCCAGAGAGGTCAAGTAAGTTTCCCTAAGTCACACAGCTAATAAATGGCAATGCCTGGATTTAAACCTGGGCAAGTGAGCTTTGAAGCACTACAAATGTGGTCTGTATTTTGAAGAATCATTGCCTGAGCTGCATAACCCAACCAGTAAGTACTTCTTAGGTGAGAGGAGGTCATATATGAACCTGTGCCTTTTCTTGCTACAAAATTCAATATATTCTAGTGGATTAATAAAATGTGGTCATATATGTATACCATGGAGTACTATTCAGCTCCAAGAAACAACGGTGATATAGCACCTCTTGTATTTTCCTGGATAGAGCTGGAACCCATTCTACTAAGTGAAGTATCTCAAGAATGGAAAAACAAGCACCACATGTACTCACCAGCAAACTGGTGTTAACGGATCAGCACCTAAGTGGACACATAGGAATTACATTTATTGGGTCTTGAGCAGGTGGGAGGGGGAGGCGGGGGCAGGTATATACATACATAATGAGTGAGATGTGCACCATCTGGGGGATGGTCACGCTTGAAGCTCAGACTTGTTGGGGGAGGAGGGCAAGGGCATTATTCAAAACCCTAAAATTTGTACCCCCCATAATATGCTGAAATTTAAAAAAATTTGATATATTTTGCAAGTCTCTATAGAACAACAAAATACTGTATTAATTACTCAAGGTGTTACAAAGAGGATTGACTATTCACATCAACCACTCAGAAGTTAAATAAGTAGATATAAAAATGTATATTGCTTAATTAATTTTGTTGACTCAGTGAATGAATAAACTACCAGTTCGATCTCCTTGGCTCATCTGTCAAGGAGCTCACAACCTCCTTTATTAAGAAAATAAAACACGTATCCACTAAGGCAGATGCTCTGATGAAAAGCGGCACAGCCAAATGAGAGCACAAAGTAAGAGAAGCACAAACTTTAAGAACAATCAAAATACACCCGAATGATGCTTATCAGATACGAGCTTTACTTTACCCGAATCTTTTTTCTTCCTTTTGCTTAGCCAGCGTCTTTCCTTCCCTTCGAGAATGCCACATACCTTCTCGACTGTCCTGTTGTTTCCAACGCCAAGTCCCTCTCAACCCTCCCCACGGCCCCCTTAGTTCTTCCTGCTAGTCACGTGCTTGCTTCCCCAGAATTCTTCCCCCAGGACTGGTAATCGACCCGTTGTCCTCTCCTTCTTTGAAAGGTACCGATTCAAAAACCTTCCCCCTTGGTGAGAAGTTTTCCATTTGATAAGTCTGACTTTTCCAGAAGCCAGATTCTCTTTCTTCTGAACATTTTTAGGTTTGCAAAACAACCACACACATTTAAAGTGATGCCTGAGCGGACGGATTCCTGAGAGGTGCATCTAATCAGGTGTAACCATTTCCCGAGCCCTGAAATTACGACGTATCACATTAGAAGGATGTACGATTTGGCAACATTTCCAAAGTCAGTACATTTTTGAACCCACAACAAACCACTGGCCTCCTTACTTGGGGAGCAAACACTTTTTTGAATCGTATCTACAGTCCACTTGCTAAATCACATAAAACAAGGTGGAAGAAAAAGAAAGATTAAATTAAACATCATTTGGGGATTTCGAGAAAAAGAGATATTAACCTCTCTCCTCATAAAACCCTTCAACCACAATTGTGATGAAGCTGAATGACTAGTAATAACCTCTCAGATTAAAAAAATCAGACAGCTTGATCACTGAATTGGAACAACAATCCCTTACTATTTAAATAGAAGTTGTTAGAGTATGAGCCTTTAAATTTATGGATTTATATTAGTAAAAATTAATATAAATAAACAAGGTTAATATTTGTATTTGTGATATAGAATCATGCATAAATAAATGCCTACTTCGCCATTTAAATGGTTAGCATCTAGAGCATTTTATTTGAATGCACATGTGGGTTCACACAGAGGTTATATATTTAGGTAGTATTATTGACAAAATATTTTTTGCCCTAAAAGTCTGCTTCTGAAATAAGAGAAGTTTTCACATTTCAAAAGAAATGCAAATATTTGCTCTTTGCTGCTCTTTTACACCATATCAAAGAACACCTGAAGGGTTTCTTGCCTTCAGATTTTCTTAACAGGGAATGGTATTGGCAGTGAAAGCCATCCTGCATTTATTTTGCCGCAGATCTGAATTTTTGTGCTGCAAATTGCTTGTATGAGATCACGACTCCAAGAGCACCTAGAAAGATCAATGACAAGCGTCCACTCCTGCACTCCTGGATGAGCCCCTCGTCCGCTGCTTTGAGGTCAGATAACAGCGGGCACCTTAGTTTCTCCTACTTGCTCCAGGAGATGAAGCTCATCCCCGAGACACGGTCTCCCTGACAGTCACTCTGGAAACTGAGGCCCCTTTTGTAACCCGTTGGCTAACAAAGGCAACTGTATTTTCAAAAGTGGTCAGTTCCTGAAAGCCAAGGTGCGTAGCTAGTTGCCTTGTACGCTTGGCCCCCTAATGCTGGTCTGAGGATGTGGGCTCGCCTTAAATGGACCCCGATGAGACAGGTAAGAGGTGCATTGGGTCTGTGTGCACAGGATGTGGCCGGCTCACATTAGGTGGCTCATTCTGTGGTTGTTCTAAAGCCAGGGTCAGTAACGATCATAAATTAATTGTGTGAAGGTGCCAGGGACAAAAGACGAGATTGCTTCACAGGCTGGAGATTGGACCTTGATGAAGTAGCTGGCAATCCCCACACTTCCTGGACAGCTAGCCTGTTGGGAATACGTCTTTGCCATCAAACTGCAGAAAAGAACTGAAAACTCTGCTTATCGGTTTCATGAGTAAATGTCCTTAAGCAACGCTTGCGTGAATGCCTGGTAAACTCCAGGCTGGGAACTTTTTGTCTACATGGTTGGAAAGGAGGATGATGTGAAAAAGACAGGGTGCCATGGGAAGTTAGATTTTAATAGAATAATCCAATGGGTAATGAGAATACCATTTTACAGGTTGCATCAGTTATGATGGGGCTTAGCTGCATGGGAGGAAAAACCCTAAACTAGCAGAGCTTTACCCAGAATAGAACTGTGTTTGTCTCACCTGTAGAAGCAGTCCTGAGGCAGAGGCATCAGTGGCACATGTGGGTCTGCTCCCCTCAATCTGCAGGACAGGGTTTGTCCAGCTGACACCTCTGCTAGAATGTGTCTCATGATCTCAGTGTCCCGACGGGCTACTAGAGCTCCAGCCATCACAGGCATCATCCAGGAAGGAAGAAGGTGGCCCTCCTCCACTTAGAGTCACTTCCTGGGGATTGCAGGAAACGCTCCTGTTTCCTTTCATCGGCCAAAGCGCATGGCCACATCTAGCTTCAAGTGACATGTGCCAACAGTCATTTGGCTTGATGGCAAGGAGACGAGAACAAAGAAGTGGGGTCTTATTATTAAGGAAAGTGGGGGGGGATGGGCACGGTGGCTCACGCCTGTAATCCTAGCACTCTGGGAGGCTGAGGCGGGCAGATTGCTCGAGGTCAGGAGTTCGAAACCAGCCTGAGCAAGAGCAAGACCCCGTCTCTACTATAAATAGAAAGAAATTAATTGGCCAACTAAAATATATATAGAAAAAATTAGCCGGGCATGGTGGTGCATGCCTGTAGTCCCAGCTACTCGGGAGGCTGAGGCAGCAGGATTGCTTGAGCCCAGGAGTTTGAGGTTGCTGTGAGCTAGGCTGACGCCACGGCACTCACTCTAGCCTGGGCAACAAAGCGAGACTCTGTG
>VSMD01035572.1:0-77733 GCA_008750895.1 Mirza zaza
ACAGTAAGCACTAAATAAATGAGTCATCTGATTGAAATCCTCACACCTCTCTATCACCCGTAGTCCCGTGAGCCTGCATTGGACTAGTGTTTATCAAGTCTCGGGATTTCACACTGGAGCTTTTCCCCAACCAAAGGCTTGCCTGTGACTGTGAATTTCTGAAGAGATGGCAGCGTAACAAGGTAGGGACGTCCTCCAAGTCAAAGCAGCCCAAAAAGGGGTGGCAGGGGGAGGACGGCAGACATCTGACATGGAGATACGCAGCACCACAAGCTGGCAGAGTGTCTTCAAAGCAAACAGATTTGCATGCTCAGGTCCAGAGGAAAAAGATAAATCATTGCAACATCAAAGTAGAAAACCAAGTTAACGGAAAAACAGGAGAAACCACAGAAAAACTGTGTATTGATTCATTCCATAAATATTTACTGAGCACTTACTATGTGCCAGGTGCTGAGAGATAGTGAGAGAAGAAAGGCAGAGCTCCTGCCTCATTGGAGTGCCTATTCTAATGGAGTTAGTACTCACCTTTAAATGTTGGATATACATGTTTAAAGTCCCAGGGTATTCAGCATCTCAATGTCACACCAAGTCTCTGGAGAGCCACTTTACATGGAAGGGTCCAGAAAGGCCTCTGTGAGCAGGTTGCATTTAATGTTAGATGGAAAGGATAAAAGTGAATGAAAGTGATTCCAGGCATGGAGCATGGCCAACACCAGGGCTCTGAGCCAGGAAAACCTCAATCTCATACAAGTCCACACAAACCAATGCAGGGGCCGCCTGCCAGGTCTCCCGGACATCTCCCCCTCCACCATCCTTGCCTTTGTCCAGCAAGTCCCCATCATAGGTAGCACTGCGGGACCTCGGATCAACCTTCCATGCTATCACCAGAATTATCCTCCTATAAAAAAGCAAGCCTGCTTAGGTCAGGAGAAAAGGACAGACTGCTCAATGAAGTAACTAAGTACCTACTATTTCCCAGGCACTGTTCTAGATTCGGAGCATACAGCAGCAAATAAAGAAGGCAAGAGTTTCTGTTCCAATGGAGCTTACATTCTAGTGGGTGAAGAAACTGATTTACCAAAGCAAAATTCAGATCATAAGTGTGATAAATAAAACATGATGGAACAAAATAAATAAAACAATGATAGAATAGAGACTACCTTGGTTTGTAAAGGAAGGAAGAATGATGACATTTCTATTGGGTGAGCAGGGAAGGCCGGAATGACCTGGGGCAGCCCTCTAAAACAGGGAGCAAAACATTCCAAGAAGAGAAAATAGCAAGTGCAAAGGTGCTGTGGAGAAAAAGAGGCTGGTGGGCTCCAGGACCGTGAAGGAGGGCAGAGTGTCTGTACTACAGCAATGGAGAGTGGTAAAAAAAAAAAAAAAAAAGGGCAATCTGAAAGACAGACAGGGCCAGATACCATAGAGCAGAGTGGATTAAATAGGAAATTGTACTATGGTTCTAAGAGCAAAGAGAAGCTATTGAAAGACTTTAAACAGGAGTCTGGCAACAATTGGTTTTCCATATGAAAAATAACATAAAATTGGATTCTCAACTTACACCATAAACAAAAATAAATTTCGGATGGATTAGAGAGAGAACTGTAAAGAACAAACATAATTAGCCATAATAGCTAATTGTAGCTACAAAAAATAGCTATAAGGTCAGGCATGGTGGCTCACGCCTGTAATCCTAGCACTTTGGGAGGCTGAGGAGGGAGGATTGCTTGAGCTCAGGAGTTCGAGACCAGCCTGAACAAGAGCGAGACCCCATCTCTACTATAAATAGAAAGAAATTAGCCAAACAACTAAAAATAGAAAAATTAGTCCCGCGCAGTGGCGTGTGCCTGTAGTCCCAGCTACTCGGGAGGCTGAGGCAGGAGGATCGCTGGAGCCCAGGAGTTTGAGGTTGCTGTGAGCTAGGCTGATGCCACAGCACTCTAGCCCAGGCAACAGAGGGAGACTCTGTCTCAAAAAAAAAAAAAAAATAGCTATAATAATATAAGCTTACTATTTATGAGGCACCATTCTACATACATTAATTGTTTTAGCTCATGTAATCTTCAAAACAATGCTATGAGTTAAATACATTATTCCCACTGTATGAATTATCAAACTGAAGCACGGAATAGTTAACTAAGTTGCCAGCTTTTAGTGCCATAGATGAGATTTGAACTCAGCTAGTTTCATTCCAAGCCTGAGTTCTTAATCAAAATTGTGCAATGGGAGATTTGTATTATGGTTCAGAACGGACAGATTTCTTAAGCAATGCAGAAAAGCACAAATCATAGAGGAAAACACTGATGTATTTGACTTCATACATTTGTAAAAACTTCTTTATAAAGATTTAGATGCATGTATTGGTGGAAGAAGCAACATATCTAAGGACAGCAGTATCTATTTTGTTCACTATCATATTCTCATTCACCTGCACATAGTAGGAGCTCACTACATACATACTGAAAGGTTGAATGGTGGGTGGATGAGTTGGGGGGATGAATAGCATTTGGATTTAACTTGCAGCTGATATACCAGGATCTATGCCATGCCATGTGCTAGCAACACAAAGGTGAATCAGCAGACTCCCCCTGCCCCGCTGGAGCCCTCAGCCCTGGTGACACAGACAACATTTGCAGATATGATGGCAAGGAGGAGCTTCAGTCTGAGGCACTTGAAGTTTGTACTGGATGGTGCTGATATGAGGGTCTGGGAGACCAGTTCAGATGTGATGAGGGCTTGACTGGGAAGGAGGGAATGGGGAAAATGAAAGATGCTTCTTCTAGACACAAGTAGATGGCAGAACAGAAGGGATCTGTTGCCTAAGAAGATGTAAGGGATTAGGGACATAAAAATGAAAAGATAACTCTTGGGTTTCTAGATAAACGATGATAATCTTAATGAAGCACAGATACAGAAGGAGAAGGTTTGAAGGGGGACGGATAACAGTTTCAGTTTGGACTTAGAATGTGCACCTCTCTGTTTCCACAACTAAATATGTAATATTTACCTATTTCCCATTAATTTCATAATTATTCAATAATATTGATTTAAGCTTCTTGGTGAAAGAGATCATATAATATCATGGGGGGAAATAAACTCTCCAATTATACTATGTTGGAAAACAATAGAGTTCCCATTGAAATATGATTAATCAGACATGGGTTTGCTGAAAACCTATAGTTATCTTCCATTAACTTAGTTAATCTTCCATTAACCCCAGCCCCCGTGAATAAGTGTTATGTCGTATTATGATCATAGCCAGTCCTAGAAGAAAGAATCTACAGTCATCTGAATGAAGACTAGCTTAGTAACTGAATAGAGGCTCAACAAAGTAGAGAATTGGCAAGCAGTTAAAGGGAAGAAAGAATGCACAGAATTAAACTACAGCTACCGATCGGCCCAGGAACACCCAATTAGCTTCTCTGTGGCTGTGAATTGCTGCAGAAATGGCAGGGCAACAAGGTAGAGATGTCCTCCAACTCAAAGCAGCCCCCAAATGGCCCAAAACGGCTATAATATAAAAATATTAGCATTTTTTAAATTGAGGGAAAAATCATTTTCCTGCCGAAAAACACCTTCCCTACTCTCTCCTCTTATTCATTAATTACTAGAAAGCTTTTGAAAAATGAAAAGGTTTTAGTTCCGGGATTTTTTGTTGTCAATTACATTTACCGTCAGTGTGTTTTTCTAAGCGGTCTTCAGCCCTCTGCGGCTTTTCTCACTTCATTCTTTTTCGTAACTAATTGGATCCAGTGACCTTGAGTTGTCCTCAGTGTATTTCTCTTGCTTACCATCTACATCTTGTTATATGCAAAGGATAAAACTAACAGATTGACTGTTTCCTCGAGAAAATGTTAAATATTCATATCCCTTGGTTTCCCACTGAGCCCTGAAATAAAGCAGCCATGTGTACTCTGGCCCTGCTTTTATTGTGCTTCCTAAACCCAGTGCCCCTCTCTCCTTGTCACTAGTGAACGCAAGTCCTTGCCTTTGCAATGCCCCTCATGCTCAAGACTGTCGCCACCAGACTGCGCAGATTTCAGCTGAGGTCACGCTCTCTTTTGAAATTTAAACAAAACTAGCTCCCATATAAACTGAGGTTAGAGGTCGTCCAAGGTTGTGCAAGGTTGTCCCTAGACTTCTGTGGATTGCCAGGGGCCTTCGACATGGACCAAGTACTCTCGGTCCTTGCTAAGCCACCCATCTCGCTTTCTCCTTAGCTCCTGCAGCTGTTTTCTTTCCTGTGCAACGATAACCCGGAACACACCTTTTAAATTTCCATCGAAATCACTCACACCAAGTGTGTATGGTGGTAACAGAGGTTGCTGAAGGTAAAAGTAAGCATCTCAGTTGAACCGCAGGGACCTCACCCCCAAAGTTCTGCCTGGGCAAGTCCATTCTCCACTCCCTGCCAGGCTCAAGACCTTCCTGTACACACTCGAAGACTGATTAACAGGCTCCTCAGATACAAAAGATGCCCTACTCCGGGCCTCCCCCTTTGCAGCAAACATAAACAGGCAATTACTTTAAACATTCACTTCTTTTCTTCTCTTCCACAGAACAGCCAGTGTCGAGTTGTATATCTCTGTCTAGAAAGTAGCCACATCAAAGTAAGTCATTTAACCAACCCACTGACACTGGATCTTTAGTTGTTTGCTTAAAAAAAAAAAAAAAAAAAAAAAAATCCGGTCTTCACCAGGTGGCCCTAGTAGTAAATATCTTTTTAAATTCTGTTACGTTCGAATGCGTTTCTATGTTCCTCTGCACGCAGCAACCTCACTTCCCCCGCCCCACGCAATGCACAGCCAGCCGAGCACTGGGTCCGTTCACTCTTTTATTCATTCATCAAATAATTGCTGAGCGTTTTATGTGGCAGGCATTATATTTCCTTCTAAGAACAATAGCCGCGCAGTTGAAGAAAGTACGGATTAGTGTCCAATTCCAAGTCAGCGCCTAAAAAACTAAATGCCATTACGTGTGTCTGGATCCGATGAAGAGGTAAGATTTCCGCCACAACTAGCTCATTCTAGAGTCCGGTTACCCCACACTGGAACTCCTTTGGGTTTCACGAACAGCACGTTCAGGCTAGAAGAAATCCTTGAGCTCATCTAATTTGCCTGTCTCTTTTCGCAGATGAGGACACAGAGGCCTAGAAAGGACTCTGAACTTACATTCCAGAGTCCATTTACTAAGTCACCGGGGTGCACATTCCTTGGAAGGGACTCCGAGAAGGAGCCATCAGAGAAGCCGTGCTAGGGACAGGATGTCTGTGGGCTTCGGTGTCAAAGACCAGGATTCAGATCCCCAAAATGCCCCTCATTCACCGCTCAACCTCCATCAGGTTAACCAGCCACTCTGTCTGCCTCAGTCTACTCATGTGTGAAAATGGGACAATACTCATTGGAAGGATTACATAGAATAACATATATGAAAGCCCCTGACTTATTCCCCCAACAATTAGTTTCCTTTATTCCTTCCATCAGAGACATTGTCCCTTTACACTGGGAAAAAGAAAAGATGCCCTTTATCATCAGCAGGACTCTTTTAATGTCCTCGTCCCTCCTTCCCCCTGCCTAGGTCCTACACGAGCTTTCGAACATGCACACGTGCGCACGCTCACGCACCTGACGTTGACCCTGACCCTAACAGTGGTGGCAGACACGGGTCCCATGAGGGGTTCTCTGTTAGCTTCCAAGTTTGGCTTAGGTCCCCAACAGCCACCTGCCAGGTTGCACTCTCCTTCTTGGTGCCCACAGGACCTGAGAAAGGGCACAAAGGCAGATGCCATGCCGGACACACTTCCTGCCCTGCATGGCTTCGATTAAATGTCTTTGTTTCACTTGAAAAGACATCTGCAGTTGTCTAATCCACACTGTCTTTTGGCTCAAGTGCGGGCTCTAATTCAGCTGTGCAAAGTGGCTAACTTCTAATTTAGCAACAGAGCGGTGAGAAAACAAGCCCCTTCTCCCGCCGATTCAAGGCAGGGACATAGTGGTGAGTGGTGTTCCTACTTTTGACTCTATCGGCCATGAGCTTGAGGGATTAAAGCTTCAATTCAGCATTTCTGGGCACTTGACTCACTTAGAAATATTTGGAAAATAAATTGCCTGAGTGCAATCATCAAATACTGCCTGTTCAATGCGGAACCACTCATCTGATTCATGGGGTGTACGTTTTAGATGAAATGATGCCGCTGATGGCGAGGCAGGACACGTTAGTGTCTTCAGCCAGACGGAGCTCCCTGAGAGGCACCGGGGGAATCTCAGAAACAGCTGTGGAAGCCAAGACAGGGCTCAGCCCTTCCTCAGTGCTCAGTGCACAAAGACCAGCTCTTGCCACAGATGGTAAGCATTCCATCAATACCTGCTGAATGAATGGAAATGTCATGGCCACGTTTCACCATTTCCATTCCAGGGACATAAACACTCTCGATCCTGCAGCGTGAAGCTTGTTCCAAAACCTGAGTATATGTAAGTTAATTACACCTAGTGTCTATAACTTGGTCCACCGTGTCCTGACCCACGGTGGGTTAGGACAAGTACCCAACTCAGACAAGTACCCAACTCTCCCCCAGCCGCCTCGCAGCCCTCTCTCTCGGCGGTAGCTCTCTGCAGGGCCCAGAAGTGACCAGACGGAGAGTCTGGCTAATCCCACATCTGCTTCCCTGGCTCTCTCTCCTGCTGGGTACTTCGAGCCCCTCCTTGGGGAGGGGGAAGGCACAGGAAAGGAGAGTGAAGAGAAAGGAGGTAAAGGACCTTCAACCCAGCGGCCTGTCCCCTGTCGTGGAAGGCATCCACACGCCGGCTCTCTGATGGGAGAAGCAGGGGGACCTTCAGAGGTGGCCAAAGGGGATGTGTGCACTGCACCAGCCCCGGCCTCGCTCTGTCCTGGCTCAGCTCCTGTCCCTGGAGCCACCATCCTGGCACTGCCTTGTAGCCTCTCACTGCCCGGCAAGGGCCCCTATCGGGCCTCTGGGGCTGGCTTTTTTCAAGACTACACTCTTGGGTGCCTGTGGGCACTCCTGTGTCCCTGTCCCACCACGCAGTGGAGGTGTAGCCACTGCCTCTCCCCTCACCTGCTAACCCAAATATTTCCCCCCAGCCCCCAGCTTTCAATTCTCAAGGCCAGAATCGGGCACTGGTCTCAAGGAGTGACATCAGTTCCTCCTGAGAATTCCCACTGCCCTTGCCCCCACCCTGGGGTACACTGAGCTGGGTGCCAGGGCCAGCCTCCTGCCATGGGAGCAAATGCCACAGACCCTGCCAGTCTCCACTCGCTCCCTCAGCAAGCTTGGGCAGGGGTGCAGGCCAAAGCACTTTACACCCCTAAGGATTCCTTACCAAGTACTTTAATAAATTCACCTTCAGACTTCTTCCTGCTGGGCATGACAGGCACCAAGCTGGTTTTGCCATCCTTGAATACGTTCTGTGTGTATTTGCCCCATCTCCTCTGAAATTCAGCACTGGGTCCTACTACAGTTTGCATGTTGGTGTCCCCTCCAAAATCCATGCTGAAACTTAATCCCCAATACAGCAGTATTGAGATGTGGCCTATGGGTGCTGATTAAGTCACAAGTGCTCTGCCCTCACAAATGAGGTTAGCACCCTTATAAAAATGCTCAAGGTTGAAGGGGTGCTCTCTGGCCCTTTCATCCTGTCTGCCACAAAAGGACATGTCTGTCTTCTCTGAAGGATGTAGCAACAAGGACCATCTTGGAAGCAGAGAGCAGCTCTCACCAGACACTAGCACTGGTGCCTTCCTCTTGGACTTCCCAGCCTCCAGAACTATGAGAAATAAATTTCTGTTGCTTATAAGCTACCCAATCTGTGGTATTCTGTTATAGCAGCACAGACAGACTAAGACAAGGCCTGTATTAGTTCCTCTTGTGGCTGTAATAGATCACCATTAACTTAGTGGCTTAAAACAACACAAATGTATTATTTTATAGTCATTTTGGATTTCCAAAAGTTCAAAATGGGTCTCACAGGGCTAAATTTAAGGTGTCCACAGGGCTGTCTTCCTTCTGGAGGCTCTAGGGCAGAATCCATGTCTCCCATCCCCAGCTTCTAGAGGCTGTTCTGAGCTTATGCTCTTCTAGAGGCTCTTCCTGAGCTTGTGCTTGAATCGCTCCAACCTCTGCCTCCATCACCACGTCTGCTCTGCCCCTGACCCTCTTGCCTTACCTCATAGGAACCCTTGTGGTTACACTGAGCCCGTCCAGATAATGCAAGGCCAACTCCTCATCTCTAGGTCCTTAATTTAATCACATCTACAAAGTTCCTTTTGCCATGCAGGGTGACAGATTCGTAAGTTCCCAGGATTAGGATGTGGACATCTTTAGAGGTAACAGTGGGGGGCACAATTTTGCCCACCACATGGCCTTTAGCTGAAATACAAAAAAAAAAAAAAAATCAGAAGGCCCATTCCACCTCTTGTGACAATAGCAACCTGATCATTTTCTCCACAGCACATCACGCCTGGCCAGTGCTTATCATTTTTGTGCCTACCTATTGACTGCTCAACACTGCACACCAGCCTCTATCTCAGTGCCTGGTACATAGCACATGCCCAAGAAATGGATGTTGATTGAACAAGACAAGTGAAACCCCAAGAAACACCAATATTTAAGGGATGGAACAAGGAAGACTATAAAGAGATGGAAAAGACACATCAGAAGGAGAGCTAGTTGCCCAGAATATGAGGCCGCAGATGTCACAGGGGTAGATGAATTTCAAAAGGAGCTTGCCGGAGGCACCAGACAATGCAGGGAGGAAGAACAGAACCAGGAGGGATTGTGGAATTAGAAGGACAGTGTGGGTATTAGCAAGACCAGTTTCTCACAGCGTGGAGGCCAGAGGGCGTTAGACTGCAGCAATATTCAGAGAAGAGGACGTGCAGCTATCTTTTTAAGAAGTCTGGCAGCAAGGGGAGAAATGCAGGAAGAGAAGAAGAGCAAGATCAAGGGGAGGGGTTGTTGGTGGAACGTCACATCTCCATCAGTGAAAAATTACCTATTCAGTTGTATCAGTTAATAAAGCTTCTATTACAGGTGAATGATCAGTTGATGAAGTGAAATGTTCAACTGACCACTGTTCTCCTTGAAGGAGGAAATAAGATCTTCTATTGGGATTGGGAGGAGATAATGGGATGGGGCAATGAAGAGAGAGAAAAGCAGTGAAAGTTTTGAAAGGCTGGTAAGAGAAATAGAAAGGAAACTGAATACTCATCGATAATAATAATCACAATTAACATATGCTAAGCTGCCATTGTATGCCAAGCATTGTACAAATGATCTCTAACCTTGAAAAAAATGAAAAATGGCTACAAAGTAATTTCATTATCTCTTCTTATTGATCTGCATGATTCAATAAGGTAGCCACTAGCCACATATGAGTGTTGAGCACTTAAAATGTGGCAATTCTGAATTGATATGTGTTATAAGTGTAAAAATACAGGTTAAATTTCAAAGATTTAGTGCTAGGAAAAGGAATGTAAAATATCTCAATAATTTCTATATTGATTGCATGTTGATTTTTGAAATACAGGGTGTCCCAAAGGTTGCCATAAATAGGGAAAATGGGAAATTATAGGTAAATTGTACCTTTATTTTAAAAATATTTCCTTTGTATGGAGACTTTTGGGACACCCTGTGTTGTGTTAAAATATATTATTAAAATAAATTTCACCTGTTTCTTTTTATGTTTTTCAATATGAGACTAGAAAATGTAAAACTGCACGTCAGGTTCACATTATACTGCTGTTGGACCACATCACTGGAGCTCGGGCATATCAGCTGGGATGTGAAACCAGGTGGCCTGATCCCAACACCAGCGCTCCTGTGCACAGCTGCTTCTTGAAGACAGCCACAAGGACAGCAGAGAGACGCTGAGAGTTCCAATGTAATGAGAAACCTGAAATGGAAGAATGTGTCGGTCTACAGAAACACCCAAGCATCTTTAGCAGAGCAGCCCAGGGGCAATAAAGAAGGAAGCCAATTGTTGTTTTGACCCATGATTGTAGCTTGGCAGTTTGGGTCCAGTATAGTTTCTAGAATATTTCTCATTAAAAAGACACCCCCCTGCCTGTATTAGTCATGGTCTAATTTGGAAAACCACCTGAGTATTTTTCAAAGATGGAATTTAATACAGGGACTTGGTTACCCAGGTGACAGAATTTGCGGAAAAGCCACACAGGGGATGGGGAGGTACTCCAGAGATTATCCCAGCTGTTGAGAAGGCACGGCCGTTATGGGGTTAGGAGGAAAAGGGGGAAAGACACAATTCCAGAGCCCAGGGGCTGGGAACCTGGTGAAAGCCAGAACCTGGCAGTCCTATGGGGCGCAGAGGGATGCTTGAGCTGACATAGGAGCGTCACAGCAGTAGCTTCATATGATGCTCGAAGCAGGGAGAGACAGGGAGAAGTGCGAGCTCTTGCCTTCCTCCCGGCCACCCGTCTCCCGCCAGTGACTTTGATGGTCAGCACAGTCCAAAGCTAGCAGAAGATGGAATATGGAAGTGCAGCCTCCCTCCTCACCCCTAATATTGCCACCCAAAGCAGAGCAGGAAAAGGACCAGGAATGGATTTGAAGGCAACATGGCCAAGGAGGGACACAGCCTCTAACTCGCCTCTCCTGCAAAATTATTATCCATAAATGGTTTAAAAGGCATAAATATGTCTCATATTCAGCCTGCTGACAACACTTCATTTTACGATTTCTCATCCTTTGTCTTTCTTGGTGCAATAAGACATCCAATGGGAAACAGAGGGAACTGCTTTTTATTTCAGACATTCTGCCTCCCCACTTCTGGCTTCAAGGAGTCTTCACATAACATAAGATGAGGATGAGTGAGTTACTTGTATAAAGTCCACTTACTAAATGCTGCTGCTGCTTTTGACTCCGAAATCCTTGGTTTCGCATATTTTTGTAGCATTACAATAATTCAGGAGAAAGAAAAAGTGGTTGTTCTCTTTGCCTCTCTGCAATCAGCATCTTGGGGACAAGCACAACAGTGGAGCCACCCAGCCTGGCCCGCTGGCTCCTCTCCCATCCGCAGCCTGTGCTCGTTCCAGCCCCTCAGCCAAACAGAGACACACAAAGAGTGACCCCTTAAAAGCCAGACCTTTTCTTCCTAAGTGGCCGGATTTCATCTGTTTTCTCACTCTGGACCCATATGATGGTGAAATTTAGCACTAATTAATATCCCTTTCTATCTCTGGTCCTATTAACTGTAAACAGACACTTTCAGAGAACAAAGCAGTCAATTTAGCTAATCTCTGCCATTGAGCGCTGCCTAGAAGAATGACTGCATAGCAAGGACGGTGTGGAACCAGATAAGCATCCCAGGCTTTGTGGTCAAACATCACCGCCACAATTGCGTCTGTCTCCCAAAGCGGTGGTCGTTCCTCCAGGCTGTCACGCACGCCTGGTCTGTCTGTCCACACAGCCTTGGCTGGAAAGCAGTCAGAAGCTGTGTCTGCAACACAAAAGCAAATTAGAAATTGGCTGGAAGGATTCCACCTCAGCTGCCTTGAGGTTGGGGTTTAGCATTCGCAGCGTGCCAGGATGCCGTATCGGGATGGCAATCTCAAAAGAATCGAAGTGACTCTTAAAATCTCATTTTCTGGCTCAACCTGGCAATTCGGATCCTGCTTTAGTCACCAGTCGGGATCGAAGTGACATATCTCCCTTATAGTAAGGGAGTAGTAACAAACTAAAAGGTAGCCAAGAGGAGGCAAAAGGGACAGAGAGCAAAACTAAGATAGTTTGGTTAAGAAGACGCTTGTCATTTTTCCGCCCATTTGGCAAGCCACCATCCCACCCACCCCACGCCCACCACACACACACTTATTCGAATCTCTTCTCCCTTTTAGGAGATTTGGTAGTTGACTAGCGAGCCCGAGAGGAGGCAAAGCCGAGGTGCCTGGGTTCTTCCTCGCTAGCTAAGGAGGTGGGTATGCAGCCAATCAGATGTTTGCTCCCAGGGCTCCAGCTAGTGGCACAAAGATGGAGGGAACAATGTGAACCCGGATTCTCTGCAGACACAGGGCTGCACGTCATCCCAGACATGTCTGCAGTATCCCCTCGCCCTAGCTCTGAGGCTCTGCGCTCCTTTGCTTCCTGCCAACCCTCCCGGCCCAGATGTCAGCCTTCCAGCCAATCTGCAGCCTCAAGGTCCTCCCGAGGCCGAGTGAGCTTCTGTTGGCTGTCACCAAGAGTCCTGATAGACACGGTAAGAAGCCACCCTTCAGTCCATTCTTCCCATCCACAAAATTAAAAAGAATTAAAAAGCTTCTGCAGAGCCAAAGAAACTGTCAGGAGAGCAAACAGACAACCCACAGAATGGGAGAAAATTTTCACAAGCTACACATCTGATAAAGGGCTGCTAACTAGAATTTACTTAGAACTCAGGAAAATCAGCAAGAAAAAAAATCAAACAACCCTATCAAGAAGTGGGCAAAGGACATGAACAGAAATTTTTCAAAAGAAGACAGAATAAAGGCCAACAAACATATGAAAAAATGCTCAACATCTCTAATCATCAGGGAAATGCAAATCAAAACTGCAATGAGATATCACTTATCTCCAGTAAGAATGGCCTTTATCGAAAAGTCCCCAAACAATAAATGCTGGCGTGGATGCAGAGAGATAGGAACACTCCTACACTGCTGGTGGGACTGCAAACTGGTTCAGCCTCTGTGGAAAGCAATCTGGAGATACCGCAAAGCAATACAAGTATATCTACCATTTGATCCAGCAATTCCTCTACTGGGCATCTACCCAAAAGATCAAATGACACTCTACAGATGGGACACCTGCACTCGAATGTTTATAGCAGCACAGTTTACAATCGCAAAGGTGTGGAAACAACCCAGGTGCTCATCAATCCATGAGTGGATTAATAAAATGTGGTATATGTATATCATGGAGTACTATTCAGCTTTAAGAAAGAATGGTGATATAGTACCTCTTGTATTTTCCTGTATAGAGCTAGAACCCATTCTACTAAGTGATGTATCTCAAGAAGGGAAAAACAAGCACCACATGTACTCACCAGCAAATTGGTATTAACGGATCAACACTTAAGTGGACATATAGGAATAACATTTATCAGGTGTCGGGTGGGGGGGAGGGGGGACATGGGCAATATACATAACCTTAACATTTGTACCCCCATAATATGCTGAAATAAAAAAAAATTGAAGTTAAAACCTGCTATATTTCTTTTGAAAACATACCCTGAGAATTTCAGAGTCTCCAGCTCTTGAGATTCACAGAGTTATTCAAATTTCACATATGCAAACATTTCCCTTTAGTCCTTTGTTCAGTAACTGATGGGGCACTTAGCTTTAGCATTCGCTCTGTTTTTATATTTGCAAAGGTACTTTAAGTCATGTGTTAGTTTATCTCCAAGCCACAGTCTAAGTAAGGGGAAAACAACTCCCATCTCCTTTTCACAGAATCAGAGAAGTCACTAAGGAGAAAACCTTAGAGGCAACCTAGTCCAACACCCTTATTTTATAAACTAAGAAAACATTTCATCTTGGGAAAAGTAAAGAAACTCTATGTGAACACTAAGTATTTGCAGCAGCAATAGAAAACTCTTACATCATCCCATACAAAGCCTTTAATAATGAAACTTTGCAAAAATATCTTAGGGCCAACATACCATGAAATATACTTTGGCCTTCTCACTTTTCCCAATCCCTATGCTGCCATTTTGCTCAGGCCTCTAGCCAAATATCTCTCTTCCTTCCTCTTCCCTACCTCCTTCTCCACTTTAGTGATATTGCCTGCCTGGTATGGTATTCCATGCTCTAAACACAGTAAGTTTGCCATTCCCTAAAACATCCAAGCATGTGTGTATGTATATATTTATTGATTTATTGAGACAGAGTCTCACTCTGTTGCCCGAGCTAGAGTGCCATGGCATTAGCCTAGCTCACAGCAACCTCAAACTCCTGGGCTCAAGCAATCCTCCTGCCTCAGCCTCCCAAGTAGCTGGGACTACAGGCTCATAACACCACACCCAGTTAATTTTTCTATTTTTTGTAAAGACAAGGTCTCACCCTTGCTCCGGTTGGTCTCAAATTCCTGGCCTCAAGTGATCCTCCTGCCTTGGCCTCCCAGAGTGCTAGGATTACAGGCCTGAGCCACTGTGCCTAGCACAAGTATATTTTTTAGAAACTTAGCTTAGAATATGTTGCATTTAAACATTTCTGCCTTAGGAATCTTCTTAGCTCCCTGGGGGAAAAAATTAATCACTGCCTCCTCTGTACTCCCTCTGCAATTAAAGTGTGCATCTATTACTACAATTATATTTTGTTATAATTATTTATTTGCATGTCTTTTTCTCTACTGCATTTGGGACTATCCATAGCTAGAAAACATATTATTTCTGTATGTATTCTCAGTGCCTAGCACTGGGCTGGCTATAACAGAAGCAGAAAACATTTTGAATTTAATTCAGTTGAGCCAATCATGCAAATACCCATCTGCAAAAGAAGAAAACAAATTATTGTAGAGCATAGTATTATTCAGCATCCTTGATATGGGTGTGTTCAATATAATGTAATGTTTGGTTTATTGACTCATTCATTCATTCAGAAATTATGATTCAGTGAACGTAAGTCTTGTGCAAGATATTCTGAAGGTGTGCAAAGTTTAATCATAGTTACAACCTCAAGGCTTTGGGCAAATCAGAAAAGGTGACATCATCCTTGACAGTGACCTTACCTAGTTGCTCATATTCAAATCATCATCAAGGACCATCTGTCCTAAGTATTTCTCAACTCTGATACCACTGCCATCACCACTGCCACCTCCCTGACCCAAGGACCCATCCTCTCTCACCTGGGCCACTGCAATAGTGTGGTTTCCCACAACTGCTCTAACCCTCCTCCCCTCAACCATGCAGCAGCAGAATGGTTTTTTCTAAATGCCAATCTGAGTTTGTCACACCACTGCCTTACAGCCTTCCAGCGGTTCTCCCATTGCTCTTAGGATAAAGACCCAAATCCTTAAAATACTTGCAAGGTCTTACGAAGTCTGTCCCCTACAAATGGCTAATTTCAGCTTGCAGCATTGGCCATATTTTAGCCAAACTGACCTCTTTTTCATCCATCGAACCTCTGTCAATCCTACCAGGAATGATCTTCCTTCTCACTTTATGCTTAGGAAACTCCTTCGTATCCTCTGGAATTAAACTCAAACACTACTTCCTTAAGAAAGACTCCCTGACCCCTACCTCCACTCTAGGCCAGTGTTTTTTTGTTAATTTGCCCTCAACAGAACCATGTTTCTTTCTTTTATAGCAGATAATTCAGTTTGTAATTATACATTTATATGATTACATGATTAATATCTGTCTTCTCCACTAAACTAATAGTTTCATGAGAGCAATTCGCTTTTTTGTTTGTGCTTGTCAATCTATACTGAACATCTATCACAAGTAATATGTACAACAATATAAATAATATAACATAGAAATAAATAGATGCCACAGAAAATGTTAGCTGAGATCAGAAGAAGGAGAGGTTACATTTAGCTGGAGGAATTAGGGAGGCCCTATGGCAAGGGGAGTCAACTTGGCTGTACCTTGGAGCCACCTGGAAACTTTAAAACATATGATGCATGTTCCTCAAAAAATTAAATATAGAATTACCATATGATCCACCAATTCCACTTTTGGGTGTAGAATGGAAGGCTGGGATTCAAACAGATATTTGTATACTCCTCTTCATAGCAGTATTATTCACAACAGCCAATGGGAGGGAAAAAAACCAAGTGTCCATCAACAGATGAGTAGATAAGCAAAATGTGCTGCATACGTACAATGGGATATTACTCGGCCTCAAAAAGGAAGGAAATGCTGATATAACATGGATAAACCTTGAAGATATCATGCTAAGTGAAATAAGCCAGCCACTAAATGATAAATATTATATAGTTACCCTTATGTGAGATACCTAGAATGGTCAAATTCATAGAGAGAGAAAGCAGAACAGAGGTTACCAAGGTCTGGGGGTGGGGCATAAAGCTTCTGTTTGGGATGATGGTAAGTTCTGAGGATGGATGGTGATGACAGTTGCACAATATGTGACTTAATGTCACTGTACTCTATACTTAAAAATTGTTAAAATGGTAAATTTTATGTTATATATATTTTTTCACTACCATTAAAAAAACCTGAAAAAGAATTCTAATGCCCAGGTCCAATCTCTGTAGTTTCTGATTGAATTGAGCTAGGGTAAGGCTTGGATATTGGGATTTTTTTTAACTCCCCAGGCGATCTATTGTGTAGCCAATAAATGGGGTTTAGAAAGAAATATGTAAGTTAAAACATTTAAGGTGGGAGAAGCACATTCCAAGGAAGGGAATAGCATACAGCAAGGAAACGAGAACATATGTATCATTAACGAGGAAGAATAAGCAGCTCATTTCACTTAAAAAGAAGAGTCTGTGAAGGAGAATTTTGCTCCACCTCTGAAGGGTTTAGAATGCTGGACAAAGATATCTGAACAAAGATATGCTGAACAAAGATATCTCTCAATTATACACTCTCTGTGAAGCCAGTGAGGACTTTTGAGTGAGAAAATGACATGATCAAAATTATGACTTAAAAAGGAAATGAAACCAGATTATTGAAGAGATATCTGCACTCTTTTGTTTATTGCAGCACTATTCACAATACCTAACATATGGAATCAACCTAAGTGGCCATCAACAGATGACTTGATTTAAAAAATGTAGCCTATGTACACAATGGAATACTATACAGCCAAAAAATATAAAAATAAAATCCTATCATTTGCAATAAAATGGATGAACCTGGAGGACATCGTGTTGAGTAAAATAAGCTAGACAGAGAAAGACAAATACTGCATGATCTCACTCATATGAGGAATCTAGAAGAGTTGATCTCATAGGAGTAGAGAGTAGAAGAGTAGTTACCAGAGGCTATGGAAGGCAGTGGGGAGAAAGGAATGGGAAGAGATTGGTCAATGAGCACCGTGTTCCAGTTGGATAAGAAGCAATAAATCCAGGTGTGCTATTGCACAGCAGGTGATATATTCAATAATTTATTATATATTTCAAAATAGCTAGAAGACAGAATTTTGAATGTTCTCACCACAAAGAAATGATAACTATCTGAGATGATGGACATGCCAATTACCTGATTTAATCATTACACAATGTCTACGTGTATCCAAACATCATGCTCTACCCCATAAATATGTACAATTAATATGTCAATTAAAAATAAAATAAAACTAAAAATATTATGGTTTTAGAATAATTACCTGACAGAGAATTTTGTAAAATGACCTGAAAGGAGGAGAAAGGCGGAGATCTTTTGAGGATTTGTAAGGGGCCAGGTAAGAGGTAATGAAAACGCGATGTAGTTCAGGCAGAGAGAACAAAGAGGAAGGAAGTGAAGGGAGAGCGGTTGTGGGTGTCGGATCAGTGGGACCCAGCTAATCAGTCAGACACTTCACTGGCAAAGGCAGATTCCCCTTTCATGTCAGAAACAGCGAAAGAAAAAAGAAGGAAGTCCCTCCAGAGCACTCAGTTAATTAACTGGAATTAACATAAACCTTCACGCCATGTCTTCCCTTTTCAATGTATTATTAAAACACCAGCAGTAACCAGTTTAAAGGCTCCCTGGAATCCTCCTAACCCAGTTAGACAGACACTAGTCTTAGCCATGTGTGCAACATGAGCCAAAATATTGCAAATCCAAAGCTCCCACGGGAAGAGAGCGGGACAAGCAGGCATCGCAGTGTCACAGTGCTTTGGAACATCCACAGGGGAAGGTGGCGGAGTGGCCCCTTTTGGCGGGTTTGAGAAGAATGAGGATCTCACACTCCATTGTGACAAAATGCAATGACTACTGTTTTTGCTCTAGAAACTGCACCTGTGGGTTCATGTTCGGAGCTCTACTCTGGGATCATCTGCAACCCATCCTACCCTGTCCCCTACAATCCAAATCATGTATACAAGCACACTGTTGTAGAGGTGTGCAGAAATCCTGTAGTATAATAGATGGACAACTGAGTGCAATCACAAGTGACAACTTTTTTCAGCAAGCACTTAAAATCTGCTCTGCCCCTTCACAGACATCCCTACTGTTAAGGTATCTGGAGCCATCTCTCTAAGCTCCGACCTCTAGGTGGACAGCTCTCCCTCCTCAACCTCCATCGCCCCCACTTCTCAAGCCAGAAGTAACTTTTCTGCTAATCCCCTTGAACCCCTGGGAAATGGGTTTTTTTCTTGACTAGGGTCCAAGGCTAAATTGCTTTGGCTTTAGGTGATGGCTGGTACCCTACCAGCTCTGTCCACAAGGATTCCCAAATATCAGTTCTTCCAGGTCTAGGTTCTCAAGCCACACTTGATGCCCTGAGCCGGGGCATTTCCATCATTATCTCCTGGTGGCTTTTCACCCATGGTAGCCAGCTGTTTTCCCATTGTCCTTCTACCTCTCCTTCCCCCTCCTCTTCCTCGAGCTGTTCTAATCCGCCATTCCCTTTTCCTCTTCACTCTGAGAAAGTAAACCCATCTTCGTTATACTTCAGGAATAGAAAATAAGATTTATTTCACATGCCAAATTCCGTGGCATGTTGTTGCTATGGTCTTAAGATGAGAAAGATGCTGAGGCCAAATCTGTGCTTGACGAGAAAAAATATTATGACAGATTAGTGATGTCTGTTACGGATGGGGATGGGTAAGTGGTGGCGTATGTATCAAATAGTTGCATGATTTTCCCCAAAATCTTCACTGCCACACACCTTAGATAGGTATTCCTGGACTATCTTGTCTTGCCCTGCCCTACTCTAGGCTGGGGTCACCCCTAAATTTACAAAAGTTTCATTGGAAATGGGTGTGTTTGTCAGTTACCATGTGCAACACCAGCTAAATAAACTACTTGCAGACAGGGAATACTGATAATAGAATGAAATTCACACCCGAAGCAAAAGTGAGCATCATTATGCTGTAAAATGTCTCTTTTTCTTTCTGATCCTGCTGTGCTAGAAGTGAACACAGGAAGCTCACCCCAGAGGACAGGTGCCAAAGGGTCAGTGATGAAGGAGGGAAGTCTCACTGGGGGTGGGGTGGGGGGCTGTGGGAAGTGGAGTGTGGAGCTAGGTGAGCCCAGGGCAGTTTGCCAGACAGAGCAGGAGGTCCAAGTGGCACAGGTGAATGAGCAAGGAGGATCTGAGATGAATGATAGGAATTTGGAATTAGGGAATGAAGCCAAAGATTTCAAGAGCACAGGAGATAATAGGGTTTCAGAAACAAAATAAGAAGTTGGCTCTTCCATTTAAAGAGGCAAAGACCGCAGACATCTCCTTTGCCTTTATGTAAGTGAACACATAACAGGCAGAGTCTAATAATAGACTTCTCTTCCCAGTAAGCCAGGATATACTCCACAGCTGAGCTGGGAATCTGGTCATCTGGCTCCTGTTCTCAGGAGGGCCACCAGCTATCTCTGGACATCCTTTCACTCATGGCGATGTAACAGGGTTCCAGAGCCAGGCCATGTTGGACAGGCCTGATAAATTCAGATCTTCCTGAGCATGGCCAGAGGACCAGCAGGTTCCTTCTGCTCTGATCCTTGTGCGTGAGCCCGGGAGTATGCCGGGAGCATCTGGCACGGGGAGCTGGTATGGAGCTCTGTCTGGGAAGACTACGTTCCTTTAGCTGTTGGGCAAATAAAGCCCATTCTTAAAAGTGAGGGAAGATTGGGAAGGAAATCCCCTGTGGGCAGAAACTGGAGGTAGAGAGGTACAGGAGGCACAGGCTTGGGGTGAGGGCAGCGGCTAGGGGCAGAAGGAAGGGACTGTAAATTGCATCCTGGGGAAGGAGCAGTCAGCTGTGTTTCTCATTCGGCCCGTCCAAGCCTGTGCCAACATCTAAGGAAGCAGAACTGTGATGAACGGCAAGGCCCATTATAAACAAACAAGCAAAATAAGCAAAAGCTGCTTTTAAGGAAAAAAGAGTACAAACAAGCACAACCCTGTGGCCTGAGAAATAGAGAAAGATGGAGATGGAAAACATTTGCTCCCACTACATACAAGGCCAGTGGGAGAGAAAAAGGATAGATGAGCAGGTGTGACTCCACCCGGTTCAGAAGTAGCACAGGAAGCTACGACACAGCCCAGGTGGGGCCAACCCATGGGAGAAGATCCAAGGCAGCCTGGGACTTACGTGGGAACTCCTGGAAAAGGCTGGGGCACAGGAAGTGTAGAAAAAGAGGGTCTTCCTGGCTGCCAAGTCATCCTCCGATCTCATGGCCACAGAAAGTGGGCCCATGGTTTCAGAAGCTCTACAGGGAGGCTCTGAACAGCAGGTGCTTTGAGTAGGTGCCTTATTACATCGCCAACTTTGTGAGATTAATCTGTATGGCTTGTAAGTCTAGAGGTCTTATCTCAGTCAGTGGGCTTCACACTGTGCTCTAAGAGGCTCTGGGGTTTCTCCGGTGGCCAAAGGTGGGGCATATGAGCTGCATACTTGTCAGGGCTGGGTGAGGGTCTCTCGACTCTATCTATACTCCTCTTTACCTTTCGTGTTTTGTTTATTGGGCTTCCAGGTAAGATTTCACTGAAATAAATTTTTTTTTGTCTTCAAAACATTTGAAAAGGGTCAATACAGTTTTACCTAAAGTTTTACCTTAAAGTTTGAGAAACACTAAATTTGGTCTTCTCACATCTCTGACTCATCTGCATCCAAGTTTAACCTGCTGATGGAAGAGAATGGGCTTCCCTTTGCTAGTGGTGACAAAAAGAAAGGCCAGTTCTGGGCCCATCCTTTAAGAAGAATGACAGCTCTGCTGTTTCCCTTCTTGGAATCTTCTCTCCTGAAACGTGGGCTCTCAGAATCCAGCCACTATGCTGTGACAGACCCAAGTCACATGGAGAGGTCACCTGTAAGTGTTCCAGTAGATAGCCCAGCCAAGCTTCTGACCAGCAGGCAGTGAATGAGCGCCCTTGACTATTACAGCCTACTCAAGCCCCCAGACACTGCATTCCCAGCCACAGCAGGTACAACAGAACCGCCCAGCAGAGCACAGGCAACACACAGCTATAGGAGACTTCGGCATGGCAAAAACAGCCTGGCAAAAACAAGGTCCTCAGCTAGATGCACAAGGAGGAAGGTATGGGCTCTGGCTCCCCCATTGGAAGCACTAAGCAAACCAATAACATGTGGAAGCTTTGTAGGAACTCTAGAAACCAGTTAAGGATCTGCAGCAACCAAGAAGCAGCCACACCATTAACAGTAGGAAATTTCGTGGTGTTTCTGCTCATCCTTGCTCCATCCCCTCTCCAGCACAGCAAAATCAGCAGGAAGCCACACAATTCCCAGTGCCTCCCTCAGGATGGAAGAGAAAAAGTGGAACTTGTTTGTAATTCCAGGGACTGGTTTGTGTCTTGCATGAATTGGAGTGCTGATGAGAATGGGTAGCATAGTTTGGATACCAAATTGGAGGCTGCAGAAAGCAGTGGTGAACTCTACAGAGCATGAGAGCTAAAGGAAAACAGATAACAAAAGAAAAAAGTAGGTAAGTTGGACTTCATCAAAATTTGAACTTTTATGCTTCAAAGGTCACCAGCAAGAAAGTGAAAAGACAACCGACAGAATTGGAGACATTATTTGTAAGTGACATATCTGATAAGGAACTTATAGATAGACTATATAAAGAACTCTTACTACTCCATAATAAGAAAGTAACCCAATTTTTAAAATGAGCAAAAAAAAGAAAATGAATATATATTTGGGCAAAGAAGATATACAAATGGCCAATAAGCACAGGAAAAGGTGCTTAACATCATTAGCCATCGGGGAAATGCAAACCAGAACTACAGTGAGATACCTCTTCACACATACCAGTGTGTCCCTAAGCAAAAAACAGATAATGATGGTGATAATGTAGAGACATTGGAAGCTTCATACGCTGCTGGTGAGGATATACAATGCTACATCCACTTTGGAACACGCTCTTGTAGTTCCTCAAACAGTTAAGCATGGAGTTACCATATGACCCAGGAGTTCTACTCTTATGTATGTACTCAAGAGAAATGAAAACATGCAATAATCTTGTACATGAATGTTCATATCAGTATTATTTATAATAGCTAGAAAGTGGAAACAACCCAAATGTCCATTAACTGATGAACAGATAGATAAAATATTATATGATCAATAAAATGGAATATTATTCAGCAATAGAAAGGAATGAAGTAGTGGAAAAGGGTACACTATAGAAGAACCCTGCAATATTATGCTAAATGAAAGAAGCCTGTCACAAAGGACCACATGTTATATCATTCCATTTATATAAAATGTCCAAAATAGTCAATTATGGCTATAAAGGACAACCCATGGGATCTTTATGGTGATGGAACCATTCTGTATTTTGACTTTGGTGGTGGGTACACCAGCCTACACATGTGATACTACATTTACACACAAACACACATAAGCACAAGTAAACCTGGGAAAATCTGAATAAGGTTGGTTGTATCAATGTATCCTAGTGGTTGTATCCTAGTTGTACTATGGTTTTACAAGATGTTATCATTGAGGGAAATTGACAAAGGATACATAGAATCTCTCTGTATCATATTTTACAATTGCATGTAAATCTACAATTATCCCAAAATGAAAAGTTCGATTAATAATAAATAAAAGGATACAAAAAGTAAAAACTTTTGATAAAAAAATTGAGCAGAAGAAAATAATGAAAAGGAAAAAAGGAATTGTCATGTGTAAAAAACAAAAAGCCTAGCCTAGATAAAAATTTCACGAAAGCAATAGAAGCATATTATTCACACTCGTTTCTCACTTGAGTAAATTTGAATCAAAATATCAAATCAGTAAGACAACAAGACAATGAGATTGTTAAAAAGAATTTCCGGATGAAGAAAACAAATTGAAGACAAAGTAGCAAAATTATAGAGCTAATAAAAATAAAACAATAAAAACTGGTGTCCGTCAAATTACTGACACAGTGAATGCAAATTAAAAAAAAACAAAGCAAGTACTAATATATAGAAGACAATATATATGGTGGATAAACATAATCATATATAATAATAATTGATATACCTGAATTGAAAAATGCCCAAAGAGAAGATATATTCAAAGATATAATACAAGAGAATTATCCAAATTTTAAGACACTACTGAAACTGCAGATAAAAAGTGAATATTATGTTCCAGGAACATTTGAATTAGAATATCAATATTAAAATTTATCCTAAGCACACTATTGAACTTAAAGAAAATCTTTAGGCATCCACTAGGCAAAATAAGTCATCTATCTACAAGGAGGAAAATCAAGTTGGTTCAGACTTGCTGCGACATTATTCACTGCCAAAAAATAATGGAGCAATGAAATCAGGCTTGCTCATTGTAAAATATGGTTCTGTGTACATCTTACTCAAGACAAACATAAGCAATAGAAGCAATAAAGCAGAAGACTGAAGCCATAAATTTGTGTCATGCCAATGTAGCAAAGAAACAAGTTTGAGAAAAATTAAACGAGCTCATTTTCTGAAACTGCAGATGGTACAAAATTAATAGTGGGATATTAGTAGTTTAAGAGATAAAATACAGATATAAACAATCTGCAATTATTTTTGTGTCCAGAATTTTACCACAATCCTCTACCTGCAGTCCCCAACTCGTCCACTGCTTGTTAGGGCCTGGGCTGCAGAGCTCCGCCGACCCCCAAGCCTTGGGTGGGAAAATTGTCTTCCATGAAACTTAGGTAAAAGGCGGGTGGCACACAGCAGGAGGTGAGCCAGTGAGCCAAGGAAGCTTCATCTGTATTTCTCCCCATCGCTGGCATCATTGCCCGAGCTCCGCCTTCACCTCTCCCCCTTCCATGGAAAAATTGTCTTCCATGAAACAGGTCCCTGGTGCCAAAAATGTTGGGGACCACTGCTCTACACCCAACAGATAAGTGTCTCACTTTATGGAGAGAAAATCAATACTATGCTCTGAATCATACAGTTAGGCCCATAATCTGAACTCTGTTCTACCTACCTCAAAGCCAATTCTTGCTTAACAGAACCATGTAATTTTATGGTTAGATGGGGAAATTATACATGGTTTTTAATTTTCTTCTCTTTGCTTGTTTTTTTCTAAAGCTTCAACAATAACATGTGCTGCTTTTGCTATTTAAAATAGTAGGAATATTTAAACGTTCACACAAAGATTTTCTTTCATTGAAATAATATATACTCTCTAATCATTGGAATTTTTTAAATTTTTTTTATTTCAGCATATTTCAGGGGTACAAATGTTTATGTTACACATATTGCCTTTGCCCACCCAAGTCAGAGAGCTTCAAGTGTGTACATCCCCCCCAGTCGGTGAATGCCAGTAGAGCAGTTGAAATTGGTTGGTCATTTGTAAGCTTAATACATATACATAATTTTTCTCACTTTTTCACTATTTTTGAGGGAGGAAGGGAGGTTAAATACAAAATAAATTCATAAATAATAATCACAAATTCAGAAATTAAATTGGCTGGGTTTTACTAGTCTAGACTGACACAGTCTGTTTTCTGGAAATCTGTCTAAGCCTTCTGTCTTTTTTTTTTCTCTAGCTGTTTGAGTAACACACATGCACACACACACACACATACTGCTACTACTCCCATGTGGCATAATGAGGCTCAATTGGGATAGCAGGGTTCACCCTGTGCCAGGGCAAATGCCACTCTTGGGCAACGGTCCTCCCACGTAGATACACTCATTGTGAGGCTACTCAAAAATAGGGCTTCCCTGGAAGGAGACAGATGATATAGCCATAAGCTGGAAGACGCTACTGGGCACATCCAACTCTCTCGCCAGACAAACAGCCTCTGTCTGTCAAGTTCCTTGAACTTTGAGTTACTGACTGGGTCCCCAAGCTGAGAGCTCAGACACAATCTTGAGCAGAACTTCTTCCCTCCCCAAAGAGCCAGTGAGGAATCAATGAGCAGGCACCTTCCAGTTTTCTGTCACTTGGAGAGTTTCCAAGCTTGGGATTATGTTCAGGGAACCAAAGTCCAAGAGGCCTGGGTAGGAAGAGCAAACAGGACTCTCTTAACTCTTTCAAAATATTGCTAAAAAGTATGCCTGAAAGGCTATGAGGAAATAACTTGCTTGTAATTTGTCAGATCAGCAAAAGAGGGCAGTTAGTAGAGAAAAGGGATCTCGTGAGATGGCAAGTTTATTTTCCTTCCCTCCCTTAGACGTATTTGTGTTGAGGTAAATCATTTTAAACAAGTTCCTCTGCCTTGGAAGTTTTGAAGCATAATGAAATTCAAAGCACAGTACCTTTTTTTTCCTTGGTGGTTGTTGTTCCTCAGAAGGCAGTGAGGGAGGAGAGTGGGAAGTTGAGAGATTTAATGTCCCAAACTGATTTGAAAACTGCGGCTTAGGAAATTTTCCCTCATACATAAACAGGAATTTTCAGTTACACTTGGGCAATTCTAGCAAGCTTTCTATTACACTGGGGCCTCCTAGGGCTGATTGAGGTTCCCCCTCACTGTCCAGGTTTTAAAGGGGTGCCCTCTAAGTGACCTCTTTGATCACGCAAAAGCTGAGACAACAGCAAGAAATAGTCTTTGAAGACGTGATGATTTTACCAGAACAGGGGCTCAAATGACCTCATTGTAATATTTTGAAAGATCAAAAGAAACAGGCTTTCTTTGTTTTCTTAGACTGAAACAACCCAGTTCTGAAAACAAGAAAAAATAATTGGATATTAAATAAGCAGGCACCTTTGTAACTTTGGTCATGATGATTGATTAAATGAACTGTCATCCAGTTTATAACAAGAACGTACATTTTCCTCAAATTTTTTTGTGAAGGTGTTACTGGAAATTCGGTACTTGTCCCCAAGCACAAATCGGTGAGAATGAAGAATTAAGACAAGTGGTTTGAGGAAAAGGAAAGAGAAGTTTATTAATTTGCTGGCAAATGAGGAGGGCAGTAGACTAGCATGTCAAAAGACCACTATCCTGCGTTTAAGCAGAAATACAGGGCTTTTTAAGGGGAGGAGGGGTTAGGCAGTTGGGCTTGGGTCTACGTGACCAGTGCCATATGTCGTGGCTTAGGGCTATTGTTGTTTAACTATAGTTGGTGGTTTCAGTGGACCTTATCTCTAATGAAGATGATCTCATGATCTTCATTCAGGTGATTCTGTTGAGCCATCTCCTGTGGTTCAAGAAACTAGAAAATAACAGAGAACATTTTTCTACCCCTTTGATTATTAGCCTCAGGCAGGAATGCAGGTTTTAATATCCAAAAAGGGTGGGGGGATTTTAAAGAGACAACTCTTAATATAATACATTTTGCCCTTTTCCAGACCTTTACCTCTATTACAAAGGGAAAGAAGAAGTGGCTGGTTAAATGAATGCCACCGGAGTTAATTGTCCTAAATCAATGAGTCTCAAGATCTTCTCAGAGTTCTCTTAACTTTCAAGCTGCCCGGGATACTTTGTGCTTCTACAGCTGTGGCTGTTTCAACTCATGGTCTTTGTGGAGAAGTGGGAATTTCCCTCAAAGAAACAACATGGTTTGCAGAGATACAGCTCTATCTGACACAAACACAGAGAAAAATTGTGCTGCCTCTAAGACAAACTCTTTAAGCATCTCAGTGTAAATCACAGAGTACATTTCCAATGTCTCACAGGAGAGTTCAGCTTCTTAGAGCTATGGCTTCTCATCCATGCTTTTTATATCAATGCTCTTTGCATCCTTGTGAATTGCTTTCTCAGAACAAAGAGATAATTTATGCCAAGAGGTAGTCAAGTCTCTACCCTCTTTTGTATAACCCAAATATAAGCTTATGTCCTGGCTCTCATCTCTATATTCAAGGAGGACCAGTCCAGCTTCCAAATAGCAATTAGGATTTGAATCTTGACTTTCATCTCCCACAGGTTTTCTAATTCAGAGCCCTCAAAACACCTTCCTTCTCCACCCCACCCTACCCCATGTCTCTTACAATCTCTTGGAGCCTCTAACTTGTAAAATCCAAAATTCCCTCTCCAGGACAGTCCACTAGGCTTTTCTCTGCCCCACCCCACCTTCTCTTCTTTTTTACTCATTACGTGGATCATCATTGTCACTCTAAGCAATGTGCCCTGTCCAGCCCCTTTCCACCAACTGTTCCATTTCCCTAGCCTACTCTCTTCCATTCTCCCAATCCTGTCTCACGAATTGTCCAGGAACTCAAGTGGCAGGGACTCTCATTTTAGTAGTTGGAGACCAAGTTGGGGAAGAAAATCTATGCATGAGGTGAGGGCTTTGGACAGAGGAAGCTGGAAACCTTCACTCATAAATAATTTGACCCACCACACTTGCAAGACAGAAACACAGCTTATAAACACAGCTGATACCATACTTTCCCCAGATTCTATAGCACCCATCAAGGTCTCTTTAGTTAGCCCTAGCCTGCTGCACATCTGCATTTTGCTTTCCCTTTCTAAGGGATCATCTGCCAGAAAGCAGCTTCTAAGCACCAAGCCTACAAAAGGAGCAAGGAGTAATATAGCCATGAGCCCAAAGGGTCTGTAGCAGCTCATATTTTATTCCCTCTCCCTTCTATGTTTTGACCCCAGAATTATTGATTTTTCCTGTGTGCAATGTATATAACTCACACCTAGCCTAACATGGCCAGAATATCAGGGGACTAGGGGGAATACAGAAATGAGAAGTGGGTGTCTTTTCATTAATGGAACCACAGAACCACTTTGGGTTGCAACTCTGACCATGAGCTTATTAGTCTTTCCCTCTGGAAAAGGAGTCACACCTTAAAAGGGGCTTATTGAGAGTGCTCTAGATTCAGGGCTGCTTCTGGACAGAGGTGGGGCCAAATATTATAACCTCAGCTCCTGAAATCTGGTGTGCTGCCTGACAAATGTGTCCCTCCTCACCATAGTGCCCTGACTATTTTATTGCACTGAGGAATGTGAAAAAAATGAAGGAGGCTCTTGATGTGAACTCTGTCTCTACAACTGAAACTTGAATCACTTCACAAGTTAGAGCTTGCAAAGCCATGCATGCTGTACTAAATTCATTGAATTTCTTCTTAACCGCAAAGTGTCAACCATACCATTGACTTTAGGCTGGCTTTGTGCAAACTAGTCCATCGCTTGGAATCTTATGAAAAGGTTGCTGTATCTCCCTCTAATTTAATATACACATGTATACACCTTTTCCATCCACACCACCTCTTCCCACGCCCTCCTGTATTCATCCCTTATGTCCTCACCACCCACACCTTCACTTATTTCTTTCCTAGTCCGCCTTTTCAATCCTGACTTTTCTGACCCTTTTTCTGTCTTCTCCTAGCCTTTGCCATTGACCGTCCTTCCTGCCATTGACCGTCGCTGACAACAGTTATTTGGCACTTACTGTGTAATTTAAGACTTTACACGATGAGGTATGTGTTACCATCATCTCTTTTTTTTATTGTGCTGAAATACACATAACATTAAGTTTACCATTTGAACCATTTTAAAGTACACAATTCAGTGTCACTTACAGCATTCACAATATCGCACAACAATCATCTCAGTTCCAGAACATTTCATCACCCCAAAAAGAAACCCTGTATCCATTAAGCAGCAATTCCCCTCCCACTAACCAACAGCAATCACTAATCACCTTTTAATCTCAATGGATTTTCCTATTCTAGATATTTCATATAAATTGAATTATATAATATGTGATTAAATATTGCATGATTTTTGTGTCTGGCTCCTTTCATGTAGCACAGTGTTTTCAAGGCTCATCCATGTTGTAGCATATCAGTACTGCCTTCCCTTTTATGGCTGAATAATATTCCATCGTGTGGATATACTACAATTTTTTATCCATTCGCAAGTTGATGGACATGTGGGTTGTTTTCACCTTTTAACTATTATAGATAGTGCTACTATAAACATTCATATACAAGTTTTTGTTTGAACACCTGTTTATAATTCTTTTGGATATATGCATAAAAGTAGAATTGCTGGATCATATTTTAATTCTATATTTAACTTTCTGAGGAACTGCCAAACCTTCCCACAGAGGCTGCATCATCTTACATTCCTACTAGCAACGTATGGGGGTTCCAATTTCTTCACATTCTTGCCAACACTAGTTATTTTCTCCCTCCTTTTTTTTTATAGCCATCCTAGTGGGAGTGAAGTGGTATCTCATTGTAGTTGTGACTTGCATTTCCCTGGTGGCTAATGGTATCAGAGCATCTTGCCATGTGCTTTTTGGCCATCTATATATCTTCTCTGGAGGAATAGCTATACAAATCCACTGCCCATTTTTAAATTGGGTTGTTCGGTTTTCTGTTATCATAATATCATTTCACAAAAGAAAACGGAGGTGTAGAGAGTTCGGGCCACCCAGGGAGCATGTGGAAAGCTGAGATTGGAACCCATGAGGTGACTCAGGCTCTGTTGCTCTTTGTCAGATCCTAGGACTCCTCATTGTACAAATCCTTACTTCCTGAAAATGGCTAAAAGGGGGTCTACACTGGTGCTCTTTTGTTCCAAACTGTCTGCCCATGAAGATTGGTCCCCAGTGTTTTAAAGATCACCGTTAAAAATGACAAATGATTCCTTTGGGTGAGTCTAGGCATGTCTTTGATGGAATGGAGGAAATTAAAACTTGCCAAGTCCTTATCCCTGCTCTAGGGATTTTCACAGATGCTACAATTTTCCATTTCACTCTCACAGCAACGCTGTTATTGTTGCTGTCAGACTGGAGATGCAATGAAGACAGAAAAGTTAACTTCCAGGCCCAAGCTAGAAACCAGTGGTACCTGAGCCAGACCCTAGACCTATACAATGTGCAGACCCTCTCTTTCAGAATACAATTGGGGCTGAAAATGCTGGGTTCTTTGATTTCTGAGTGAATAGACCAAAGCCACACATAATTGATCATTTGCTCTGGAGTCAAACTCCTAGTCTCAGGCTGCAGTTTCTCATTAGCTATATGGCCCAGTCCATGTTTCCTAACCTCTCAAAACAATTTCATGCAAATATTAAGTGAGGCATCCATGCCAAGACTCTAACAGAGTGCCCAGCATAAATGTAAGAGAGGAAGATGAAGATGATGACCACAAGGAGGAATGACGGTTTCCAGAGGTGCCCTTTGCCTGTCCCGCGATTCTGCTGAAACCTGCACCTCCTCTGTGCAGGGCAAAAGGAAATGCAGCTCTGTTGATTTGGAGAAATGCCATCAGCAATTTCCAAAGAGTGGCAGCACTCCTTAGAAATAAGGATCGAAACAGGCAATCTAGTGTCTGTGCTTGAAGAAAACCAGGTCTCTTTGCCCTCACTGCTCAATTTGAATAAAAACGAGAAATCAGGCTCTTATTCAAGTCAGCAGATTTTAGAAGGAAATTAAGTGAATGGATGCACATTGGGAGATAAAGCCGAATGACCTTTCACAGAAGAGTCCCCAGCTCTTTACTCCAGGTACCTGTCCTGGGAATGGCCAGGCTGGCATTGTGTGTGACCTGCTGGCTTGTGTGCTGGATCGTTTGTTTGATTTGACCCTCACACATTTTATCCTTCCAAACCAGGGAGCGTGACTTTGATGCTCAGGTGTGCTGGTGTGCACAGGAGAAAAGGGGGCTGTAATTGCCAATCAGGCATCCGGAGACCCAAGTTGGTGAAATTGCTTAAGCCTCGTTGGATCTTGGTTACTTTTGTCTATCAAACGAGGACGTTGCATTGAGTGACCCAGTAGATTCCTTACAGGGCTACTGATCTGTGACTCAGTTAATTAAGGACTATCTTGTGGCTTGCTAGAAATCCAAATCGTCCAACACAATACGCTGTATTTTGTTGGCTCCAGAGAGTAAGCAGTGAGCAGTAGACCCGAATCAAGCCAGGCAGGAGAGGTTTGGCATTTGAAAGTGAAGATTAATGTACTCAAAATCCTGCCCTAATTTAGGAAGAAAAACACTACAAAATGATCATTTATTTACTTATCATAGAGAGCCAGATTAGCACAGTTTGGGAATGTGTTCGCTGTTTAGGTTGTGGCTATGGTTGCTGAAGAAAAAAAAGCTCTAAAATGCTTTGGGGGAATCTAATTTGAAAGAAACAAATGGATTACATTTTCCTAATTTAGCAGTCAGTTAACTGTGACTCATCCTCCTCTCTCTGCTCATGTGACCAGGATAGTAAATACAATATTGACAAGAAAATCTAGCCCTCCCGTCAGCAGATGCCAGCCCTTCTCTGACTGAGGCTGCAGCTAAAATGTGCTCGTTTCCTGTTTTGTTTTGTTTTGTTTTTTTCCCCTGCATAGCCAAATTGCAGGGACCATGCCAGTGCCTATCACTGCGTCCTACGTGAAAAGGGGCTGATTGCTAATTTCTAACTTATGAACTGCACATATTATGGGGAACACGCATGCCTTCTATGTCCTGCTTTTAAACAGGCCTGAGTCGAAATGCATAGAAATAAATAGGTGCTTATGCTCCAATTCCTGAGATGATCTGCTCGAGCTCTTGAAAATCTCCTTCTCTTTTAGCCGCAAGAACTTCGAGAAAAATGAGCACAGGTTCATATCCCAGCTCTGCCTCTTACTGTCTTTGTGACTTTGGCACAGTTATTCACCCTCTTGCTGCCCAATTTTCTCATCTAAAACAAAGAGAAAATACATTTATTGCATCTAACTGTTGAAACTAAGCATTTTAAAGTATTTACAAGCATTGTACCTGTCGGGTAAAGACACGGTACCTACTAGCATCATAGCTAACATTTATTGGTATGATTTATAACTGGGTTAAAAATACAAATGTATCCCCAGCAACACAAGGGACAGAAATAGAAGATAGGGACCCTCACAGTGGAAAACCACTCAGCTCCATGCAAGGAGGCAAGCAGGGTTTTTTGTTTACTCAAAGAGAAAATGTGAAGCCACTTAGAAACAGTTAGTCACTGTGTTTAGAACCAAAAAACTCCTAAGGAAGTGGATGTTGCCACATCCGAGCAAGGAGTTGGCAATACTACACAAGCACCAGGAATACATCTGTCTTGCCTTTGGGCCAAATATTAAAGCTCACCAGGGAGCCCCTCGCACCACGCTGGTGTGGTGGCTAGGCTTTCTCCATTCTTTGTCTAAGGAGAAAAGGAATGGGTTGTGTGGTTGCAATTGCCAGGAAGCACGAACCATAAAATTGGAGACACCTCTCCTCTCTTTTCCTATCCTTCCTTCTAATCTTCATCTCAGCAAACCAAAAAGATCTTTCCTGCTAGCCTATAATAAGGCTTGATTTCTGGATACTGATGATCTATGTTTGGAGCTCAAGAGTTTGAATTCCTCCTGAGTCTTCTATTATAAATACAAATACCACTGGGAGACTTAACACCCAAATCATAGCGCTGAAAGGAATGCAAATAAAATCTAATGCAATGCCCAGGACACAAGAAGCACTGCCCAAGTTAAGACGGGTGTGAGTCCTTGTTCCTCACTGTACAATACACCTTTCTTGGGGAGAGGGACCCCACAGAGCAGGAACAGCTCTGGCTGGAGGAGACATGTGGGAGCCCATGTGAAGATCTGCCCCACAGGGACCAAGGCCCTGCTCATAGGGGAGAAACTCAATCCACTGACTGCTGTGTTGTAATCATCAATGTGACCTCATTAGAATCCTCAGTCTGATGAGCAGAAATTCAATATGTTTTTCAGAGCAAAGCCTGAAGAGGGACGAAAAGGGTAGACTAGCTGGAATGTTCAGGGCACGCCCTTCTTACCAGCTGAGAAGTCTTGAGCAGGTTACAGAATGCCTTTGAGAGTCCATTTCCTCGGTTGTAAAATGGAAGCCCTAATTCCATGGGTTATTGTGAAAATTAAATGAGATGAAAGGTCAAACCCAGCCTAGCATGCAGTAGTGCTCAGTATGTGGAAGGTAAACATCTGAATAATAATCAGCCTAAAAGGCTCACGCTTCACTGAATGCTTCTTCTGCATGGGCACAGTGTAGTTTCATACATTCCGGGGTTCAAATCCTGCACCTTCTACTTAGTAGAGAGCTATAGGGCTGGAGGTGAGTGTTTCAACTTCTCCGAGTTCTCAGGACCCACAGCTCTAGTATTACTTACCTCAGGAGGTTGTTGAGAAGAGTAACTGAGATAAAGCAGGTAAAGCTCATGAAACAATGCTTAGCACATACTAAGCTCTCAATAAATGTCGGCTGTTATTGCTGCCAATATTATCCTCATTCTATGCAATGCTGCATACCCAAAGTAGGAAAGGGAGTACACAACCATCACCTCAGCACACTCCTCCCAATATTTGCCCAACTGAGCTCAAGTAACAGGGGGTAACTAACAATGGTGACACCGTGGAGGAGTGGGGGCCGGGAAACACAAAAGGCAAGGGACAAAAGAAGGATAAGAAACAAATTTGCATATTGATGTTTGATCATGGAAGATGAGCTCCCAAGTCACAGCTATGCACCTCTTTTAGTTCTGGCACTTTCCACCTAGAAGAGCTCTCATAATGTGATTTTTGTCTAGATATGACAGATTTTAGGAGGAGAATATTTAATCAGTACTCTCTAAGTGTAAGGACTGTTCAATGAGTGCTTTTTTGTTGTTTTGTTTCTCTTAAGCTAGAATCTTGCCCAGGCTGGAGTGCAGTGGTGTGATCATAGCTGCATAGCTCACCGCAGCCTTAAACTCCTGGCTCAAGAGATCCTCCTGCTTCAGCCTACAGGGTAGCTGGGACTACAGGCGCACATCACCACATAACAGGCTAACTTTTAAATTCTTTGTAGAGACAAGTTCTCACTATATTGTCCAGGCTGGTTTTGGACTCCTGGCCTCAAGCGATCCTCCAGCCTTGGCCTCCCAATGTGCTGGGATTATAGGTATGAGCCACCACCCTGAGCCTTAATAAGTGTACTGGGTAGACTTAAGGAAGAACTGATTCCAGTGCAATGATTAAAGAATGGATTAGAAGTAAATAGTGCTTAAGGAAAACCATCTGCATATTCGAGATGCCCCAAAGTACCTTGGTGTCAAGGTTGCTTACAAAATATTGTAAAAATTTTGAGAGATATATATATATGAGGCAAAAGAAAAACTGAAAGATTAAAGGAGAGAGAAGCTTAAAAATTGCAAGATTGCCAAACCCAACCACTTACATATTTTCAGGCTTTTAAATAATGAGTGAAGGAGACATTTAGAATCAGACAATTGAAAGAAGAGGAGAAAAAAGTTCCAGACGATGGTAAAATTACTAAACGTATAACAAATTCAAAATGGAGAACACACAAAGAACACATGTCATTTAGGAATACTTGGGTGTCTGTTGTCTTGAGCATCTTTGAGATCAGTGAAACAGAGAGATTCAAGGAGACAGCAGGGCTCAAAATCAACACAGCTCCATGAGCAGACTGGTATTCAAAGAGGAATGGAGCAGAAGTCTTTGTTAATCATAATAAAGAATTTGCTGCATTCAAATGAAATAACAGCAAAGTGGAAGTATGCCAGGGCAATACCAGTTTTCCTAGCAGGAATAAAGGGAACACTAGGAAATTACAGAGCCTTCATCTCAATGTCTGTAATTTGCAAAATAATGGAAACAATAGCAGGGTAAGTTTGCCAAATGCATTTACAAATGAGTATCATTCCCTTTAATCAGGCTAGATATAACCAACAAGGCTGGATAGAGGATTGAGAGGCTCGGAATCTCTTTTTACTTGATGGGGCTATGACACAATTAATAATTACATATGGCTTATTCTATTTTAATGTCCAGATAATTTTACATAGAAACTACTTCCAGTGTGTCCATTATGGAAGAGAGTAAGATAAAAAGTAAAGCAAAGAAAGTACTGTATGTTGCCTCCGTTACACAGGGGATGCTACTACATTTTCCTTTTTGCTTAAAATCAAACTGTGGCACAGAGCTACAAAGGAGTTTAACAAATCATAAACCATCCTTCTAGGATTGAATCCAAACCACCTGAGCTATGTGCATTCCTAAGGATCACCAGGGCAGGTTGTTCTCGTACTCTCTCTGAGCCCATTAGAGTGTGTAGCCACTCTTCCTTGGAACACCAGTCCTGGTAGAAACTTTGCTGCAAGCTAAGCCCGTTCCCTATTGTCTTGTCTTCAGTGAAGACACTGAACAGCTGACAGCACTTTCCTAATTCTGGAAAACCTACATGTAGTCCCCGCAGGCAGCGTCCACAGATTAAAGGATTCTACTGGGCCCTTTTCACATTGGTTCTATATTAATTTATCCGAATTGAATACAATTCAGATAAATTCAGCTCTTTGCTCATGAGCACAAAGAGCCCTGAGCCTCTAGGAATTAGACGATCTGGCTTGAATTGTGTCAGACCTGGGTCTCGCAGTGTGAGAGTGGGCGAGACACAGCAGCCTCTGGGTCCCTGACTGGCATCTTTGCTAGTTTATGATTTTCTCAATGCTTTTCCATGCCCAGTCAGTTCCACTTTATAAGTTTCCTTCCTTCAGATGTAAAATCCAGTGTCCACTGGATTTACAGCAGATGTAAAATCCAGTGTGCACTCTCTATGGCTTATCTCCTTTTTTGATTCTTCACCCTTGAAAATGGCCTTCTTCATATCTGAGTAATTGAGGTCATTGGGCTTAAAATTCCTAAGTTTTTCTTACACACACACAACCGTTTTACCTCCATTGCCGCTCTTACAATTTCAGATGGAGATGTGCTTTTCCTGTCGTTGAAGATTAGTATCTCCAACCCTGCTCCAGAATCCAGAATCCATCTTCCTGTCTCTCTGGGTGCCGCTCATTCTTCAGCTCCCCTTAGAACAGGCTGCTTCTTCTCAATGGACAAATATGTTCAAGACTCAACTTTTAAAATTCTTTCCCCAAACCCAGCCCCCCTTCTAGCTACTGACTTTTCTCTCTGCATGCCTTCAAAGACAGGTTTCTTGATGGAACAACCTCTACTCACAACTCCATTTCTTTACTCTCAACCCTATAACTGGTTTCCCATTCCCAGCGATGCAGGGAAGGATACCCTGGCTAAGATTTCCAGCAATTTCCTAACTGCCAATTCCTTATCTAGCCTTTCCTTAGTCACTGTGTAGCAATTGATACTTTTGCCCACTTTCTTCTTGACACTCTACTGCCAATTGTGAGAACCTCTCTTTCTCCTGGCTTAGAAATCTTTCCCCTGTATGATCATTTCACTCTAGTGATCCTGAGGGCCTGGCTTCTGTCTTGGCTTAGGAGATATCAACTTCTTTAGTTCTGACATCCAGATCACAGTAGATTTCATATTTACATTTCTGTTTTCCTTTCTCCTCCTGCTCAAGGCATGTATACCCAACTTTCTTCTGAAAAACCTTTACTTAAATGTGCAACTGCCTCCAACTTCAATTACGTGCATCTCTCTTCTCTCCTTCCCACTGTCCCTCTTCATCCACATTTCCTCTCAGCTGGTGATATTATCATCTATCCAGTTTTCCTGAGGCAGAAACCTGCGATGAATTCTGGACCTCTTCCATGGGCACATCCAAATGGTCACCAATACCCTCAAGTTCTTTCCTAAACCTTTCTGAGGTCTAGACTTTCCATTTCATCCTCAGTGCCATGGACTTGCCTGAGGCCCTCACTGTCTCTTGTCTGAGCTATTGTGGTAGCTTTCTGACAGCTCCTTCTCCCTCTAGCCTGGCCTCCACTTCATCAGTCCTCCATGTCCTGTGTTTGCCGAAACCAAACTCCAAACATGCATCTCTCCAGCTGTCTTTCAGAGCTCCCTGTTGTCTGCATAACTCCTGATCAGGGTAAGGAAAGCCCTCCGCAAAGTTACCGTGGCTGCCTTCCCCACCTTCTCAGCTGCACCTCCATCATGGTCACCTCACCCTTCGGCGATATCGTTCTAAACGCACCTTCAGTTTCATCACTGTGTGTCTTTGTGCCTTCGCCCCATTGCCAGAAGCGCCCTTCACAGCCCAGAGGAGGTGTCATATCCTCCACGAAGACTTCTCTGACTATCACATCCCAGCTTTGGGGTTGGGAAGGATGGATCATTCCTCCCTTCTCCATTCTGCCTGTGAATCTCTCACCTACTTATATTGTGGACTTCGCACTCTGTACTGTTAATATTTGTTGACATGTCTGTCTCCCCTCCTGGACTCCGAACTCTGGCAGTGGAGTCCAGGCATTTATCCTTGTATTCCCACCCCCGGTGCCTGTAACATGGCATATGAATTGCAATAAATTGAACCAAAGACAAGAAATAGTCTGCAAAGTGCTTAAGGATGTGGAGGAATGTCAGTTAACTTGCCTGCCTTCTGCATAGGATACCGATGATTTGAGGTCTGGTTCTAGGTTTTTCCTCCAGCACCTATCACAGTGCCTAGTACGTAGGAGGCACACAAGTAAACATGTTTGCCAGATAAATGAGGGTTGTTCTGTCTTAGGGGAATAGACTGCCCCTCAGGTGGCCTTTAAAAAAATCTGGGTTTGATCACTACATAAGAACATGTAGATGGATAATTTTGTATTAGTAAAAAACATCTGGGGAGTCCAGCCAGCCAACCCCCTTGTCTGGGAACTCCGGTAGTAAGAGACTAAATCTACATGTGATGTAACCACATGATTTCCCCCTACAAATTGTGAGTCTGGGCGGACTCAGCAAGGAAGCAACAGGGTAGGGTGTGGGTGGGTGGGGCACCAAGATTCTTGGCAGTCTCTTCTGAGTCTTTGGACTGGAAGATCAGGTAAGGTCCAGTCTGGGGTGCAAAGAGAGCAAAGAGGAAAGCAGGCACGTGAAAGAGAGAGAAAGAACACGGGGTGGCATGGAGGTGGGGAAAGGGAAGGAAGGAGGGGGATGAAGAGAAAAAGAGAAACAGAAAGACAGGAGATGGGGGACAGGAGGAGAGAGAGGGAAGGAAGGGAAAGAAAAGAAAAGAAGGAAGGAAGGAAACTATAAAACACTAAAATAAATTTAGCATTACATAATTAAATAAGCACATGCTTCCCCAAAAAGCTTATAATCCCCTTTCTATCAGCATACAAAAGAGAAGTGGCTTCCCTGTCTTCCTCCGACACATAAAAATAGAATGGGACTTTTTTTTTATTTCATGGTCTTTTGGGAATTCTAGTCCAGTAAAGCATCTACTACTTTCTGCTAATCCACCACTGAGTCCCTGGAAGGGCACAGCCTGCTGCTTCTCCTGAGAGTGAGGAAGCAGGAGACAACGTGAGCTTTCCTTGCCTTCCTGGCCACCTGGATCTGTGACTTGGCTCAGCAAACCCAGCTGTGTCCCGTCTCCCTCTCCCTCACAAAATGGGATTTGTGGTTTGGGGGGAACTTTCATCAGAGTAGTAAAAATTCTTATAAATATGGAATCTCTATTCATCTCAGTACGAAAAAGATAGTATGTCCAAAGAAACACTATAATACCTAAGTGCCTCCCACTGGGATTGAAGAGTTCCTTCGACTCCCCATGAAAATCTTAAAATTCTCTTCCCTGTGCTAGCTTCCAAGCTCTTTGACTCCTAAGCAGAACCACTTTCCCTCCCTGCCCTGAACCAAAACCCTTCACTGTAACCTCTGTACTCCAGAAAGTTCTCCTCTGATAAGCTTTAACCCACTGTGACAATGACGATGATGATACAATTCTCTCTGCTGTCTAGGCCATCAGTGCTGACTTAATTGGTTTTCAGTTTACCACTTGATATTTATTTGTAATATTAATATTCCTAATTGTTCTCATGTGTTTGTTTCTTTATTCAGTGCCAAAAGTCCTTGAGGAAAAGAATATCAATTCAATTTCATTCCAAAAGCATTTACTCCATTGTATCTGTGCTTGGCACATGGGTAAGCGCATACTGTGTACAGAAAATATAGTAACTTCTGAGGAAAACATTTTTTAAATTGATGAGACAACATCCCTGCCTTGGGTATGTTTATAGTTCTTTAGGAAACAAATTAAAAACATATATATTTTATAGAGATTCATACATATTCATAAATTCATGTGTATACATATATTCATATATGATTTTATATAGTCATACATATTCATTTATATACATATAATCAAATATATATGTCTTAGTCCATTTTCTGTTGCTATAGCAGAATACCGCAGACTGAGTAATTTATAAAGAAAAGAGATTTATTTGGGCCACAGTTCTGGAGGCCGGGAAGTCCAAGGGCATGGCACCAGCATCAGCTCGGCCATCTGGTGTGTGCCCCCTTTCTGCATCACAACGTGGCAGAAAGGCATCACCAGGCAAGGAAGGATGAAAGAGGGTGAGAGCACACAAGACAGAGAGAAAATGGGGTCCAAGCTTGTCCTTTATCCTTACGCTTTTATCAGGAACTCACTGCCAAGATAATGAACCCAATTCTGCAATAACAACATTAATCCATTCATGAAAGCAGAACCCTCATGGCCTAATCATTGCTTAAAGGCCCCACCCACTGCTCAACACTGTTACACTGGCAACTAAGTTTCCAATACATGAACTTTGGGGAGACACATAGCAATATTTTTTTTATATATTTATGTACAAACCACAGAAACAGTCCAAATTACATCAGTTGATTTATAAACATATATGCATATATAAAATGCACACATGTCTACACAAATAATTACAATGCAAGGCATAAGGGGGAGTTGGGAAGCCTTCCCAGAGGACAACCTGAGCAGGACGTGGGCAGATGAAGAATTCAGCAAGGAGAGGAGGAGGCAGCTGATACTAGGTGAAGGAAGAACTGTACAGAAAATATCAGGAGACTTAAAATATTCGAGGCTCTGTTGATTGGGAGGAGTTAGGCATTATTCGATGTGGGGATACATGTCAGTGGGGGAAAGGCAACGAGATGGACGTGGACAGACAGGCTGGGATGCACTTGTTTCCTCACTCCCCCACAGGCAATGAGAGCCTTGGAAGGCTGCTCTGCAGAGGTAAGAAGGGAGACAAGACAGGTTTCAGCAAGAGCTTCCCTGGCAGCAGCTGGAGAGTGACTAGAGGTAGTGGCTTGTGAACCTGTAGAGCAGTCAGGTGGTTGCCAGAGTCTTGGTGGCTGACAATAACCTGGATGAAGGCAGAGGCAATGTAGGAAGTGCAAAGCGAAGGGAGGCGCATCTCAAAGGATTGAGGACCTGTGGGAGGGGCAGAGGCATGGAGGAGTCGAGAGAGGGTCTTCTTGATACAGTGCACAGCCTGCTGGAGGACAGAGATCCTTAATCGCGTAGCACCGTGGGTGCCTGAGTTCTCTGCACCTATTAATGCCAGAGTGGCATCCCGGTTTTATGGGGCCTGAGGTTTAACCAATTTTTAGAGCTCTCTGAGGGGGACAAAAATACAAAATGGGTACAAAAGTGAAAATACATAAGCGATCACAACAAATTACAGGTAATAAAAAGCTGAAAAATGCCACAAACATGGAAAATGACATGATTTTGTATATAATTTTATTAATGAACTGCCTGACACACCTCTACAATTTTCCTGTATCTTTTCTCTGTATACTTTTTTCCATTTTTATTGAGATAAAAGTCATATAATATAAAGTTCACCGTTTCAAATGTATTTCAAAATGTATACTTCAGTGGTTTTTGGAATATTCATGTAGTACGTCATGCAAGCACGCATGCAGCCACTACCTAATTGCAGAGCATTTCCGTCACCCTAAAAGACACCCTGTCCCTATTAGCTGTCAGTCCCAATTCCCCTTCCCCCATCTCCTGTGACCGCTGATCTATTTTCAGTCTCTATGGATTTGCCTGTTCTGGGCATTTCATATAAATGGTATCACATAATATATGGCTCTTTGTGTCTGACTTCTTTCACTTAGCATAATGTTTTCAAGGTTTTCCCATGTTGTAGCTTGTAACACTACTCTATCCTTTTAAAAAAAAAATTATGAAGACAAAATTCACATAACATAAAATTATTCATTTAACATGAACAATTCAATGGCACTTAGTACATTTTCAGTGTTATACAACCACCATCTCTACCAAGTTCCAGAACATTCTTATCACCCTCAGAGGATAAGAATACCCATTAAGCAGTTACTCTTAATTTCCCCTTCCCCAGCACCTGGTAACTATCAATCTGGATATTGATGGAATCACACAAAATGTTACCTTCTGTGTCATTTCCCTTTGTGTAATGTTTTTGAGGTCCACATTGTAGCATATATTGGTACTTCACTGCTTTCAATGGCTAAATATGTTACATTATATAAATATACCACACTTTATTTATCCATTCAACCGTTGATGGACATTTGGGGTTTTTCTGTCCTTTGACTATTGTGAATAGTGCTACTATAAACATGTGTACATATGGATTTTTTTTTTTGAGTACGTGATTTCCGTTATTTGGGGTATATACCAAGGAGTGGAATTGCTGGATCATATAATTGAATGTTTAACTTTTTGAGGAACTGCCAAACTGTTTTCAAATGCAGCTGCACCACTTTACATTTCTACCTGGATATACAAAATGTCCAATGTCTCCATATCTCACCAAGATTTATTTTCTTTTTTTTTCCATTATAACAATCCTAGTAGGTGTGGAGTGGTATCACATATCATTTTGACTTATATTTTCCTAATAACTAATGATGAAAGGCATCTTTATATGTACTTGTTAGTCATTTGAATATATATTCTTTGGAGAAATATCTATTTAAATATCTTGCCCATTTTTAAATTGAGGCATTTGTCTTTTTGTTGTTGAGTTCTAAGAGTTCTTTAGGTATTTTGGATGTTTTACCCTTACAGATACATGATTTGCAAATATTTTCTCCCATTCTGTAGGTTATCTCTTCAATTTCTTGATAGTGTTCTTTGACACTACCAATTCTTCTATTTCCTTGCTGATCATGTATCTCATTTTTCTAGCCATTATTGAAAGTGGAATATTAAAATCTCTTATAATTATTATTGTTCATTTCTTTAATTCTGTTAGTTTTTGTTTCAGTATTTTGGCGCTCTATTTTTAGGTGTATGCATGACTATAATTCTTATAGCTTGGTGAATTGAGTCTTTTATTATTATATAATGTCTTCTTTGTTTCTAGTAACATTTTTGCCCTAAAGTCTATTTTGTCTGATATTATTAATAATGTAGCCACTTTGCCCCTCTTTTGGTTATTACCATTTACATGAAATATCTCTTTTCATTCTTTTGCTTTAAATTTATTTGTATCTTTAAGCTGGGCACAGTGGTTCAGGCCTATAAAACTAGCACTTTGGGAGGCTGACGCACAAAGATCACTTCAGGCCAGGAGTTTAAGACTAACCTGGGCAACATAGCAAGACACCATCTCTACAAAAACTAAAATAAAATTAGCCAGGCATGGTGATGCGCATCTGTAGTCTGGGCTACTTGAGAGGCTGAGGCAGGAGGATCACTTGCGCTCAGGAATTTGAGGCTGCAGTGAACTCTGATTGCTCCACTGTACTCTAGCTTGGGTAATAAAGTGAGACCCTGTCTCTAAAAAAAAAATTTTTTTAACGTTTTTAAAAAATCTATCTGTGTGGCCGGGCGCGGTGGCTCACATCTATAATCCTAGCACTTTGGGAGGCCGAGGCGGGAGGATTGCTTGAGCTCAGGAGTTCAAGACCAGCTTGAGCAAGAGCAAGACCCCATCTCTACTGAAAAAAAAAAAAGAAAGAAAAAAGAAAAATTAGCCGAGCATGGCGGCTCCTGCCTATGGTCCTAGCTACTCGGGAGGCTGAGGCAGGAGGATCGCTTGAGCCCAGGAGTTTGAGGTTGCTGACGTTACGGCCCAGGCAACAGAGTGAGACTCTGTCTCAATAATAATAATAATAATAAAATAAATAAAAACCTATTGGTGTCTTGCAATCTATAACGAGTCACTTTAGACAATGTATAGTTGGATCATTTTTTTCCATTCACTTTGCCAATCTCTGCCTTTTAATTGGAGAGTTTAATCTAGCTAAATTTAATATAATTACTGATAAGGAAGGACTCCTGCCATTTTGCTATTTGTTTTCAATATGTCTTACATCCTTTTTGTTCCTTAATTCCTCCATTACTATCTTCTTTCATTTTAAATAGATATTTTCTAGTGTGCCATTTAAATTCCCTTGTCATTCCTTTTACTATATTTTTGAGTTATTTTCTTAGTGGTTACCCTGGCAGTTACAATTAACCTCTTAATTTATAACAATGTAGCCTAGATTAATATCAACTCAATTTCAGGATATCAAATCTTTGCTCCTACATAGCTCCAGTCTGGCCCCATTGACACTATACTATTGTTGTTACAAATTATATTTTTATACTCGCCTGTCCACCAACATAGATTTATAAATATTGCTTTTGCAATTGTCTTTAAATCAGAAGGGGTGAAAAAAAGAAGTTACAAACAAAAAAATACATTCATACTGTCTTTTATATTTACTCATATAGTTATCTTTACCAGAGAGCTTTAGTTTTCACATGGCTTTTAGTTACCATGTAGCGTCCCTTCGTTTCATTTCAGCCTGAAGGACTTTCTTTAGCATTTATTGGAGGATACGTCTGTTAGCAGCAAACTCTCAGTTTTTGTTTGTCTGGGAATGTCAAGATTTATCTTTATTTTTGGAGGGTATTTTTGCCATATATAGAAGCCTTAGCCGACATTTTTTTTTTACTTTGAGCACTTTGAATACAGCATCCCACTGCCTTCTGGCCTCCCTGGTTTTTGACGAGAAATCAGCTATCAATCTTATTGAGGACTCCTTGTAGGAGATAAATTGTTTTTCACTTGCTTTTTCAAGATTCTTTAGCTTTTGTTAGTTTGATCATGATGTGTCGCTGTACAGATCTTTTTGAGTTAATTTTACTTAGGGTTCGTTGAGCTTCTTGAATATGTAGATAACGTTTTTTATCAAATTTTAGTTTTCTGCCATTATTTTTTCAAATATTCTTCCTTCGTCCTGCCCCTTTCCTTCTCTCTTTCTTCTCCTTTCAGAACTAGTATTATATGTATGGTGGTATCCCACAGGCCTCTAAGGTATTTTTTGCTTTACTCATTTTTCTTTTGCTTTTCAGACTGGATAATCTCAATTGATCCATCTTCAAGTCACTGATTCTTTTACCTGTTCAAATCTACTATTGAGTTCTTTCAGTAATTTTTAAATTTTAGTTATTGAACTTTTCAGGTCCAGAATTTCTATTTGGTTCTTTAAAGCATATAATTTCTATGTTTTTATTGATATTTTCTACTTGGTAAGGCATTATTCTGATACTTTTAGTTGTCTAGATATGATTGTCTTTAGCTTTTTAAACATATCTCAAATAGCTCATTTAAAGTTTATTCTAGAAAGTCCAATGTCTGGGCCTCCTTAGGGACAGTTTCTATTGATTTTCTTTTTTTTCTTCTTCTTCCTATGTTGAGGTCATATTTGTTTTGTTTTTGTTTTGTTTTGCATGTCTCATAATGTTTTGTTGAAAATGGACGTTTTGAATATTATAATCTGGCAAGCCCGGAAATCAAATTCTCTCCTCTCCCCAGGGTTTATTGTTGTTACTTCTCATTTTAGTTATTGTTATTTATTTGTTTAATGACTTTTATGAACTAATTCTGTAAAGTCTGTATTCTTTGTCCTGGGTGGCCATTGAAGTCTCTGTTCTGTTAGAACAATAATTGGACAGAAATGTCTTTAAATGCCTGGACCCAAAAATCTTACAAAGTTTTTGCCAAGAGACTGTGTATGTGTGTGTGTGTGTGTGTGTGTGTGTGTGTGTGTGTGTGTGTGTGTTCGGCCTTGCCTTTAACACTCAGCCCGGAAGTTTATAATTCTGTCTTAGCCTTCACTTCCTTCTTGTGCAGAGCCTTGGGGTCAGCCAGAGGTCAGAGATTAGGGCCTTATCAGGTCTTTCCTGAGCAAGCATGGCATTCCAGATATGTGAACTTGTCAAAGCCTTTGTGGACATCTCATTTCCCAGCCTTTCCTTCCAAAAATCTCTGGTTCGTACCAACTGCTATCAATCGCCTCAGGCAGCAGCAGCTAAAACATTTGCCTGTCCATGCTTTCCACAAATGCCCCACACAACTCCATCGCAGGAGCTTGTGAACTGGGCCAGTTCCAAGTCAGGTAAAATAAAGATAAGCCTTTTGAGCTGGTCTTCCATGGAGCCACCACATATGTTTTTAAAAAGAAAATACTTACAATTCTTTTTAAACAACTTCCATTCTGTCCCTCTAGGACCAGGAAGGCAGGTTATTCTTTTCCCAGCTACCCCTGAACTGGGGTGTGGAGTATGGGCCTGGGCTCAGTTAAAATGCTACAAAGCTGCCCATTCTTACTGAGAGTCGGAGTTTTCCTTGAATAAACACTCCCTGGGGACTGCGAGCCTGTAGTTAATTTCCAGAGTTCTAAAAAGTGGATTCTGATCATTTTTGCCAGTTTTTTCTTTGCTTTATAGAGGAGCAGAATATTGGCTACCTTACTCCCCCATGACTCCTCTCAATATTCTTCGCCACTACTTCCTGATATGACAACAATTTTGTAATATATGTTGGTTGAAAAAGTAGTGACATGGAAAATGTCGGGTGCTGGGACGTGGCCACTTGCCGTCTCCCCATCGCTCTGCATCTTCTCCACGGGCCAGCGCTGCATGTGACCAGTTGGAGGGCACGCTGCTGGGGCCCCGCCCCGCTTGCTATCACCTGTTTCCGGCCACACTGCTTGCATGATCCTGATTGGGTAATTTTTGAATCCCACTGTTTTTGATTGGATGTTAAAGCTTGTTGTCGATTGGATGTTAAAGCTTGGTGTTGATTGGATGTTAAAGCTTGTAGTTGATTGGACGCTTTTTTGAGCCCTTTGAGGAGAACAAGGAAGGGGTGGGGGTCAGAAGACAGGAAAATAGCTGTGACGTTAGATGTACTGAGCCTGGCAGAGGAATAAAGGCTGTTCTCCAACTCTTCGTGTGCCGCTCGGTTCTTTCCCCAGTCAAGAGCTGTAACACTAGCTATACACTTGCTGCAACAGTAGAAGGATAATCCAATCTTTTCTTTAGCATGATTGACTAAATTTTTTAAAAATTATGGACAGTTTGAAAAAATGTCCTATAGCTGGTGAGCAATGTCACATTTAAAACCTCCTCCCAAGACCTCAGAAAACTCCTGCTCTTTGATCGTAGTTGGCACGGTACCTACTACTAGTACCCTAGCAGCTAGTTGGGCTCGGCCAGGCTCTTGTACCATTTTTTTCTCACTCATACTTCTCCCCTTACTGGGCCAGTCCTGGGGTCGGGGGACAAGACTCCTGGAAACTTGGGGCCTAGTGGCCCCTGTGCAGGATGCAGAGCAGCCTCAGTGTGGGATACTTCTCCAGTGTCAAAGACAGGGTCCAAGTGCTCCCTGACAACCGCCAAAGGCAAGCTGTCACAGGGGGCCAGGTGGATCTGGAGGTAGCGCTGGCAGTCTGCCAACCCCACTGACAACTCCAGGACCAGCAGCAGGGAATATACAAACTAGGTACAAAAATGAACATACAAACGACCCAAATGCCCATCGATTGATGGCTGAATAAACAACAACAAAAATGTGCTATATCCATAAAATGGAATATTATTTGGCAATAAAAAGAAATAAAGTTCTGATACATGCCACAACATGGGTGAACCTTAAAAACATTATGCTAGGTGAAAGAAACCAGTTATAAAAAAACATGTATTATATGGCTCCACTTATATCAAATGCCCAGAGTGGCCAAATCTAGAGAAGCAATGTAGATTAGAGGTTGTCTGGGTTTCAAGAGATGGGGGTGGGAACGAGGAGGGATTGCTAATGGGTTCAGGGTTTTTTTGGGAGGGAGTGACGAAAATGTGCTAAAATTTGACTCTGGTGATGATTGCACAACTCTGGGAATGTACTTTCAAAAATACTGAATTGTGGAGTTTAAACGGTCCCATTTTATGTTGTTTGTATTATATCTCAATAAAGCAGTTAAAAATTAGGAATATATAGGGGGACCCCAGGCTTGAGCAAGACTCCTGGCCCCAGGCACAGCAAAGAGCTGCTGCTGCTTCTCCTTCTCTCTGGGGGACTATGCTGAGCCTAGGAAGGGGCCCCCACAAATGGGGAGCCCTAAGCTTAAGCAGCATTAGCTACTGGGAAATCTGTTTTTGGATATGTGCCACGCCTTTTTCTTTTTCTTTTTTTTTTTTTTTGGTTGTTGATTTCAGGGTGCTAAAACTTTTTTAAAAAAATAATGTGAAAGGGCCAGGCGAGGTGGCTCACGCCTGTAATCCTAGCACTCTGGGAGGCCGAGGCGGGAGGATTGCTTGAGGTCAGGAGTTCAAAACCAGCCTGAGCAAGAACAAGACCCATCTCAACTATAAATAGAAAGAAATTAATTGGCCAACTAATATATATAGAAAAAATCAGCTGGGCATGGTGGCGCATGCCTGTAGTCCCAGCTACTCGGGAGGCTGAGGCAGGAGGATGGCTTGAGGCCAGGAGTTTGAGGTTGCTGTGAGCTAGGCTGACGCCACAGCACTCACTCTAGCACAGTGAGACTGTCTCAAAAAAAAAAAAAAAAAAACAATTGAAATCAACCAAACAAATCTTTTCTTTCTTTTTTTTTTCTTTCCTCTCACTGAAACCCCTGAGACTCACATTAACATTGGGGCAACCGCCAGAAAATCAGTCAGCCTCAAAAGCAATAGAAGCGAGAGACAGATACCTTTGTAATCACATCTGAGAGACACCTCAGCTCATGGAATTCCACCCAATCCCACTCTGTAGTTCAGAAGTCCCCTTTGAATATATATGCACAGACGTCTTTTCCTGATTTTTTCCACTGTCATTACCAGAATCATGCTAGACCTTTCTTTGAACAACTCAGCGATTTCAAATAATACACACATTTATTATCTCACATTTTCTGTGGGTCCAGAATTCAGGCTTGGCTTAGCCGGGTGTTTCTGGTTCACAGAGATGTGATCTAGGTGCCAGCCAGGGCTGCAGTCACGTCAAGGCTGGCCTGGTGGAAAATCCACTTCCCAGCTCACTCTCATGGCTGTTGGCAGCACTTAGTTCTTTGACAGTTGCTGGTCTGAGGGCCTCAGAGTCTGGCTGGTGGAAGACATCCGTTCCTTGCCAGAGGGCCCTCTCTGCAGGGCAGCTGACCACATGGCAGCCGGCTCCCCTCAGAGCAAGCGAGTGAGAGAGCCAAAGAGGATGCTCAAGACAAGGCCAGAGTCTCTTTGTAACAAAATCTTGGACGTGACATCCCATCACTTTGGCCATATTTTATTGCTAGAAGACCAGACCTATCTAGCTCATGCTCAAAGGGAGGAAATCCCACCCAAGGAAATGAATACCAGGAGGCAGGGGCTATTGTGGACCATCTTTGAGGCAGCCTGCCATGCTAACTTTATGTGATTCTTTTTATTCCTGAAGATTTGTTAACACATTCAACTTTTAAAATGCTCTGAAGCTGCATTGTCTGATATGGGAGCCATTAGGCACATGTGGCTATTAAACTTAAATAAAATTAAAAATTCAGTTTCTCAGTCATACTAGCCGTACTTCAAGTGCCCAGTAACCACATGTGCCTAGTGGCTCCCATATTGGACAGTGTAAATGTAGAACATTTCTATCATTGCAGAAAGTTCTATTGCAAAAACAAAACAAAAAAAAAAGTCTCTTTGAAAAGATGGGTTTTCTCCAGAATTATGAAGCAACACATTTTATGAGGCGGTCAGATTCTCTTTCTACATTCATTGCCACCCGTGTTGTTCCTGTGTTTCCTTTCAGGAACTCAGTTGTAACTAATCTCTTCCCTTCCTGAATACATACTCTCAAGAAAGAAATGAACTAATTCACACTATAGTGTAAACGACTATCTTTAGCCTCAGCATTTCTTCAAAAGTATTTTCATTTTAACAACACTAAATCTGAAAAAACAATTTTTTTTTAGTTGTGGAACTTTAGATATATCATCAACTCCACTGATTGGGATTTTTTTTTTTTTTTTTGAGAGGCGCTTTCAAGCTTTCTGAATGCTTTGAAACTTGAAGAATCCTTTCTGAAATGAGAACACTCAGCCCTAATCTATGTTGCTCTTGAATTCCGGTTTTCGACATACATTTTTCTCCAAGTAGTTAGCGAACTTGGATCTGGATGTGTTCTAATTCAGCATCGTCATATGTGCAAAACTCAAAACAAATAATACAGCAGACGCCTCTCTCTGTATAATATTTCTAACCAGGGGCCCACAAAGCCGGGTAAACTGCATTATGACATTTAATACCTAGCTTTTCCTCCTGGGATAAATGAATCCACCATTTAACTTGTTTCAGCCAGAAAGGCCGCCTTTCAGCCGCGGAAGGAAAACAGAAGTTTCTTTGACAGAGGGGACAAAAAGCGTTGCAAAGGACTCGGTTGGCTCCCAGCGCTGCGCGTTTCCACCTGCGCCCGCAGGCCGCTCGTGAGACCCGGGTGCAGAGTATCAACCTGGAGCAGGGTGGTCGCCGGTGCAAACATAATTTGCCCCATTGTCTCCGTGTGACCGTTTGGGAGCGCGGGGAGCTGTCTGCAATGACAGGCCAGGAGCACTCGCCACGCAGGCTCCCTGCTACGCCTGCTCGGCCCGGGCCGGGCGCTGGCAGCCTCGCCACCCAGGCGCTTGTTTTTGTTATGGAACAAAAGCCTCACTCCCAGCTGCGGCGCCAAAGCCTGGCCCGCACTGCACGGGTAACTGACAGCTCGGGAGCGGGGCGGGGCGGGGCGGGCCGGGGCGGGGCCGGGCCCGGCTCCTCCAATCGCAGGCGCCCTCGCTGCGGCCCCGCGCGCTCATAGGCCGCCCGCGGCCCGCGGGAAGGCGGCGGCCGGGAAAACCCGGACCTGGAGCGTGGTCGGAGCGGGCGCGCGGCCCGGAGGCAAAGTGGCAGCAGCGAGAGAGGAGCGAGGCCCGCCGCAGTCCCAGGAGGCACCCGCACGACCTCCCCAGGCCTGAGGCTGGGGGTGTGTGTGGGGGGGGACGCCGTGGGTGTATGTGGTTCACCCCACCAGCCTGCAAGAAATTTCCCCGGGGGGCGTTCTTCATGCCTTCGTGGGTGCAGGCTCTGTGGTTGCAGGGCGACGAAGTGGCAGGGAAGTGTGTTCCCTTCACTCAGGGGGACTGGCACGGCCGGCCGCCACTTCAATCCTCAGTCCCCTGCCAGGTGCTCCGAAGGGACGCAGAGGAGCCAGAAACTGAAGGAGGAGAAGGCTCTGTAAGGGGAGAGATGCTGACTGCCTCCTGCAAGCCTTCAAAGCAGAAAGTCATTACCGTCGTCATTAAAGAGGTTTATCAAACATTGAGTTGTGTATGCTGCTGCTGTGTATTGAACCGTGTAAGAACTCGTCCTCTGCCTTGAGTAGCTGATAGATTAACATAGCAAGGAACGTTCCCAGGATGTAGTTTGCAAAAGGAAGGTGCAAAAATCTATATCTGTTACAACGCTAGGCAGAGTCAAACAGATTTCATGCCTGGGCAGTGGATGCTAGCAGCATCTAGCTTTGGGGGAAAACTAAATGACTTTTGAGGTTGTGGTTTCTGAGCGAGAGGCAGTAGTGCTCAGAGTTTAAATGGTAGGTAGGTCCAGAGTCCACACACCCGACTGCCTTTGCTGGTTCTGCACGTGTTTTTTGTGTGATTTGGGACAAGACAGCCAGCTTCCCTGGGCCTCTGCTTTCTCATCGATAAAATGGAGATAATACGTCCAGACTTGCTGTGAAGCTCTCATGGGATAGTTGATGTAAAGTGCCCTGACACTTGAGAAGCACACAAGAAACAAATGTGGTTAGTTGACACCAGTATCTGATGGAGAATTTTCCAGAAATAATGGAGAAAAGCATTTAGGACAGTTTACCTGTCCTAACACACAATGAGCACTCAGTGTTGATGCTGCTGCTGCTGAGGATATCAGACAATTCCTGGCTTTGCCAGTTATTACTTAGGTTTTTTAATCTTGTTAAAAAACCAACCTTTAACCAAGGTTGTGCCTTGGTTTTCTCATCTGTAAAATGGGTATAATAGCAGTACCTACCCCACAGCACAATGAGAAAATCAATTGAGCCTCATGTAAAGAAACTGGCACCTGATAGCACTCAATAAGTGTCAGCTATTATTACTAATAATTATTACTAGTATTGCTTTCAGTATCTGATTGATTCTAGAAGGTATGGCTTGGTGATAGACTATATTCTCAGAGTATAATTCAAGGACAGGAGGAGAATGCAGTTTTCCTTAGGAATATGTTCCATCTTCCCTTCTGTGCCTCTCTTCCCTTTCAATTTAGGTCCTCTCCTCTTCTTTGGGCTCCTAAGTTTCTTTCTCTGCCACCCAGAACTCTGCATTCTGATATTGCCCACTCCTTTCTTCTCTGCAACACTTCCTTTTTTCCTTTTATTTTATCATATTATGGGGGTACAAATATTGTTAGGGTTACATATATTGCCCCTGCCATTCCTCCCCCGCCCCCTGCCTTGCCAAAACATCAAGCGTGTCCTACCCTGAGGTGGTGCGCATCGCACCTATTTTGTAAGAATATATCCTTCCCCTCCTCTTTCTGCAGCACTTCCTTATTAAACTTTTGATTTTGAGATCATTGTAGATTCACATGCAGTTCTAAGAAATAACACAGAGAGATTCTGTGTACCCGGTTTCCTCCACTGGTAACATCTTGTGTAACTACAGTACAATGTTATAAGCAGGATATTGACATTGATACAATTTACCTTGTTCAGATTTTACTAGTTTTACACTCAGTGGTGTGTGTGGATTTAATTCTGTATAATTGTAACACAAGGGTAGATTCATGTGATCATCAGCATGATCAAGATACAGAACAAGGATACAGTGTCTTTGGTACTTTTTACCCCAGACGTTCACTGGTTACACCCCCCACCATTTTCCTATAAAACTATCTCCTGAGTTCAAAGACTTGCTAAGAGCTTGCTTGGCTTCTCACAAATAAATTCTGGCTAAGGTATTGATGGACAATGACTGTTGAATTCATTCTCAAGATAATTGTATTCTCAGAGAGAGACCTTTAATGATTTTACTCCAGGGAATGAGCAGTAGAGGAATATCAGGAAGCCAGCTAAAAGGAAAATAGAGCTCAGAATTTTCACTCAGCTTTAAATGTGCATGAAAAAAGTTGGGTGGTAGGGAAGAAGCCTGCAAGGGCTCCAGACAGACCCATCTAAGTGGAAGTCAAAAGCACACACGTACATATAAGCACACACCTTTATAATGGGAAACATTTCAGAAACCTCTCCCCTCCACCCAACTATAGTCCACTGGAATAAATAAGAAATCTCTTTGCTGCAGCTGAAGGACTGGGTCTCATGCCTGCTCCCTGTGAATAGTACAGGGCAGAAGTTAAACAATCAGTCACTGCCCAGGCTTGCAATTGCTATGGCAGAGCCCTGTGTCATCGTCTGGGGCGAACCACAGCCTTTTAATGCTGATGATCCTGACATATTCTACAAGGTGCAGAAAGCACTGGCTTAAAGCCTGGCAGGGGATGAGGATGAAAAGCATTCCCCTTACAAATTTTGACATAATTAGAATGCATAATGTTCCACAGACACTCTCCTGCCCCCTGCCAGACTTTCAGAGTCTGATAAGCACAGCTCACAGTCCTGGGAGTGGGGAAGTGGAAGCCTTGATCCTCAGCCATTTCATATCACAAGATCATCCTTCTGCTGAGAAGCAGATCTCAGGCATCAGTTCGGCGGCTTTCTGTGATGCTATGGGCAATTGAAAAAAATGTACAGGGACTGGAAGAGAAAAGTGAAAAAGTGACTTTGCCGGAGGGGATGTTTGACTCTTATGTTCCAAAAGTGTGTTACCTGGACCAGCGGCACCAGCAATACCTTGCAACTTGTCAGGGTGCAAATTTTCCAACCCCACCCCACATCTTTTGAATCAGAAACTCTGAGGATGTGTACCATTAATCTGCATTTTCAAAAACCCTCCAAGTTGTTCTGATGCATGATGAAATTTGAGAACCACTAGATCTTCTAACAAAGAGATAAGTTTGTTGGCCCACTAGAATGGTTAATCATTCTTATAGGGATATAGAGGAACTGTTCTTATAGAGAACAGTCAAGTGCTACTTTAAATTCAGGAAAGAAATATTTGAGCACCAATATATGCCACACACTATTTCAGGGATGAGGAATGAACAAAACAGATAATATCTCAACTTCATGGAGCTGTCGGTAATAAGTTCTCAATAGAAAAAGAAGAGAGTATCAAGTTTGGAGTGGAATTTTAGCAGGGTGGTGAGGAAAGTCCTCTTTAAGGACATATTTGAGCAGACACCTGCGTGAAGCCCTGGAGTCAGCATGTCATGGTAAAACCTGGAGAAAGTGTGTTCTGGCAGAGGAGGATGGAAGTGCGGTGGCCTGACCCGAACATGGGTTTGGTGTGGTCAAAGAAGACTGAGAAGGTGGTGTGGATGGAGGGGAGGAAAAGGAGAGGTTAGTGAGAGATGGTTTGGAGCTAGATTATACAGCTTCTTCTAGTCCTCAGAAGAAGGTTTAGGTTTCTTCTTAGTGTGCTGGGTTACCATTGGAGGCTCTCTGACAGGGGAGGGGCATGCTTCATTTTATGTATATTCAAGACAGTTTGGCTGCTGTGTGGAGGTTTGCCTGTTGCGGGGGGGGGGGGGGGGGGGGGGGAGAGCAGACAAAAGTGAAACCATAAGACTCGCCAGGATGCTGGCACGGGATTCCAGGTTAGAGATGACAGGAGTTGGGTGAACATGGTAGTGGTGGAGGTGGGGGGATTGGCTGGTTATGTTTTGAAGATGTGGGAGAAAAAAAAGGAGCCAAGAATGATTTCTAAGTTTTTATCTTAAACTAATGGGTAAACTGTGGTATCACCTATTGAAATGAGAGAAACTGGGGAAAGAACAAGTTTGAGGAGAAAACCAAGACTTTTGTTTTGGTCATGTTAAGTTTGAGATGTTTATTAGATGTTAAAGTGTTGAGTAGAATATCAAATATGTGAGTCTGCTACTCAACAAGGTAGACCAAACTGGATTACTATATAATGTAACTAAGTTAAAAAAATTATCCATTAAATGATATAGGCAAATATTTAAAAGCAAGCATCTTATAAAATGGTAATATACATTAAGTTTGCTTTTTGCCATTTTCATGCTCCTTGAATCTATTTTATTCAAACTTTCCACATACGTCTTTTATATGAGGTCTTCTCTTCAGAGAATCATTTTTCCAATCTTTTAACAATAGTTCTACAAAACATATCATACTCACTTCCACCTGAACCGTTTGACATGCAGCACTTTTTGGATCTGTGTATGGTGTTGCCTCTAGATACTTTATCCCAACCACAAGAAAGCCGTTTACAACTTGTGATCACCACACCAAAATCACACACCATCCTGCTTTGTAAGGTGATGTATAAAAGTCTTGTTTCCAGCAACATCCAGCACTGGTGATCCCAGAAAGATGGCCAAATCTAAGTAAAATTTCTTTGACTCCTGGTTTGACTGATTGCATCAAGCAGCCTCTATAAATGTCTCAAACTAGCAATGACTGAGATTGCTCCAGGCTCATATCCATCCTTCAAATAATACTTTATTGTTCAAAATTAATTATTTAAGTGGGGACTCTTGTAAAATGAGAGATGCTATAAGACCCAAATATAAGGCATTTGTCTCTTTCTTGAAGGAGGATTTTAGGAGTTAAAAACATCATGTCTTCCAGTACAAATGTATAAAAGCTAAAGACCACTGGAGCAGAATTCCCTTGTGCCTGGGGAGTCATGCCCATCTTCTGCAATGGGGGAAGGGATGAGGTACTTGGGGAAGAACTTTCAGATAGTCATTCTGGTGTATTCTGGCATGAGTTCACCATGCAGCTAAGAGTACATAACCCAGGAGTCCGGAGAGAAAGAGGGCTGACATTGCTGGCCTGGGTATACATAGGGCGCCTTTAGGCACATTGGGTTGAGTGGGAAAATTAGGATATCAAATGTTTTCAACCTGAGCACATTTCTCTGTACCGAGATCACATTTTCTGGATTGAGAAGAAGAGGGCTGTGACAATAGAGGAGTTTCTCTATAGACCACCGAATATTCACTTGACTTCCTCCTCTCAGGACTGTCGATTCCCATGTGATGTGCACTAACGGCAATGCTGCTGCCACTGCTGAATCCTCCCATCACACCAGCTAAGCCTCAGCCCCACACAAAAAGAGCTATGCTCATAAGTAAAACTATGGAGCATCCAAACTGTCTGTGCTGTCCCTGTTTCTTTGCTCCCAAGGCCACCTCCCCCTGGAATGTCCTTCCTGCCATCTCATCGTCCTGTAGTTCAACTCACTCAGCTCTGGCAGGATCTCATCCAACAAGCCTTCTGTGACTCACCTTAACTGTCTGGTTCCCTCCTTCTCCACGACCCCTCAATTCCCGTGCAGGTCATGATCCAGAGGAAACGTAATAATGTGCTTATGCATCTGTGTCTATGTTAGACAGGGAGCTCCTGGGCACAGGAACCGAGTAACAATCTGGGCATTTCAGGGGCCACCAAAGACCTTGGAACACACAGTAGACACTCAATAACCCTGGTTGAATAACTTGCCTTTTAGGGGAGGCATTTTGTTACATTTTGTGCTGTATTTTTAAATTTTGATTTCAAGTACAGACCATGGGAGGAGACAGCAAGTATGGCCAACTATATGGTGTCGTTTCAGTGGTATTAGGCAGACTTCTCGGCCTCCAAATGTAATATATCTCTGGCCATCTGAATTGAACCTGAAACTATTCCATTAAAAGATACCCATTCATTTAGGTCCTCACAAATCCACTGGCTATCTACAAATACCTCTGGGGAGAATAAGTCACCAAGTTCAATGATTCTTAACTTCATATGCATAGGAACCACCTGGGGATCTTGTTAAAGCCCAGATTCTGATGGGGTGGAGAGGGTTGAGATTCTGCATTTCTAATAAGCTCCCGAGGGATACCAATGCTGCTTGATTGAAGACCACACTTTGGGCATCAATGGTCTAGCGATTGTTCTCAAATTTAGCATTCATTAGAATCACCTGGAGGGCTTCTTAAACCTGAAGGCTAAGCCCTACGCCCAGGTTTTCTGGTTCAGTATGTCTGGGGCCACCTCAAATTCTGCATTTCAAGCAGCTTTCCAGGTGATGCCACATGCTTGCTTGTCCTGGGAGACCATATGTTGAGAACCACAGCTGTATACCCAATGTGTCTGCTTTCTTCACTCCTGAGCGAAATTGGAGAATATCACGCAGTCCTACAGTGGAAACACCACTCGTGGGAGCCCATGTCAGCTCTCTTTCATCATTGCATGACATGGCCCCCACCTGTGTCTCTTCCTTCTCCCATTCGGCTCAGGGGCCTGTGCTGATTTCCTCTGCTCTCCTTTGGCCACCACCATACCCTCTGATATTTCTCAGATAAAATAGAAGCCCTTGGGTTCGAACTCACTCAAGTTTCTGTCTGGCCCGCTACTCACAAAAATATCCACATCTACATACATTCCGGAGGCCCCATCTCCTGTAGGGACAAATAAATGTTCCTCTGCATATACAAAGCCACTCCATTTGAGCTCTGGGTCATTATGCCTGCTCCCCTGGGAGGTCTTTCTTCTTCACGTATCCCTCTTAATTCCTATTTCTTCTCTCTTTTATTTAAATAATATCCAAGTCTTTCCATCTTCAAAAATCCCTTCTCTGTCCTACTTCCTTTACTGCTCCCTTTAATAGTCAAATTTCTAGGAAAAAAAATGAAAATCTGAAATGTACATTCATGACTTCCTTGATTCCCAGACATGTGAAAAATCCAGTGCAATCCAGCTTTCATCCTCTTGCTAACATCACCAACTTGTTACCAAATTCTGTGGCAATTTTCAGTCCCCATCCACAATCTCAAGGCACATTCCAGTTACTTTAGCAAACATCTCTATATGCTAATGATTCCTATTTCAGGAAGGATCCAAGCAGGAAAACAAAAAAGTCTAAAAATATAAGGAATTTAATCCCTATTGGTGATGGAAGAGCTGAGGAAACAAGCAGAGGGTGTTGAGACAACCCAGAAATTAGTAAGGACATCGAAAGCTGCTGCATTTTTAGGGGGGAGGGACAGAAGGAGAGGGGGGCGCTACCACAGCCAAGCTCCGCTGACCTGTGGAAACTGGAGCCACTGGTCTTTGTGGGAGAGCTGGAGCTTGGAGGAAAAGCCCAGTGGGAAGACATCCCTAGAACAAAGACAGGGAGAAATTCCCTGGCTTCTGCTTAACTCTCCAATCTCCTACCAGTCAGTGTCCCCAGAAGGGAGCCTGAGAGAAACAGCTGGCAGAGGTTGGCTGCCTGTGAGAAAGCATAGAGCCAGGCGAGAGATGGATCTGATGACAAATAGGTCAAAGAGCAGCACAGCTCCTTCATGACACCCCCTTCCTTCCAGATCTCTCTCTCTTTTTTCAGGGATAGGTTCTTGCTCTATCACCCAGGTTGGAGTACAGTGGCACAATCATGGCTTGCTGCAACCTTGAACTTCTGGGCTGCTCAAGCAATGCTCTTGCCTCAACCTTTGGAGTACCTGAAACCACAGGTGTGAGCCTCCATGCCTGGCTAATTTTTCTAATTTTTTTCATAAAGAAGGGTTCTTGCTATGTTGCCCAGGCTGGTCTCAAACTCCTGGGCTCAAGAAATCCTCCTGCCCTAGCATCCCAAACTGCTGAGATTACAGGAGTGAGCCAATGCAGATCTATCTTTTACATGTGGAAAAACTATCACACAACTCAACCTGGATGTCCATGGGCCACTGAAATTCAACCTTTCCTAAATGGTGCTATGTCCCCAAGAAGCCTGCTTCCCCTACCTCAGTGACTATCACCAAGATCAATAACTAGTCCCATGAGCCCAAACCAGACAGTTGTCCCTAGTTCCTTCTTTTCTTGTACTGCCCACATCCTGTGGTCACCAGGTTTTGTTGATGTCTGCTTTGTAGCGTTTTTTTTTTCAAATCTGTCCTCACCTCACTTTACCCTCTGGGGCAGCTTTAGTTCAGACCTTCTTTATTTCCACCTGAATGAAGGCAGATCTGCCTGACTCTGCCACCACTCCCTTGTGGTCTGTCCCATGCTGCTGCCAGAGTTAGCGCCCCAACAGGCACACTGAAACACATGCCTCGCCTTCTCGAAATCCTTCAGAGCTTCCCCAGTAAGATCCCAAAGTCCTCCTAGGACAGGCACAAAATAACACTCAACCCCTGACATTGGATTCTCCTTCTCGGAAGGAGAAGACTCTGAAGAAAAGGAAGTGGAAGAGACCCAAAGGCATACAGCTTTGCCTCAAGAATATTGTCCCTGACATGCCCAGTGTCCTACGGTGAACCTGGAGTCAAGACCCACTTTGAGAAAGGCATTTAAAACTGACAGGAACATAGTATCACTAATAGTAGAGTAATATAGAAGTAATGTAGGAAAAAACCTGTGAAACAACATGGGTAATGAACTGAAAACCTATTGGAAAAGATTTAGAAAAAAATATTAAAGATCATTATTTTTATAAGCAAGATCATCGCTAGCTATTTCTTCTCTTCACTGAGAACTGAATAAGGGAAAATAGCCACTTAGGAAAAATAGAAAAAAACTTTTTGTTTGTGTGTGGATTATTAGATATTGTCATATGTTAGTGAAGACCCAAGACTATTCTTATGTTTTTCTTTCTGCTCATCCTTCTTAACCCTTTCTCTTTCTTTTCATTCCTTTCCTCCTGTCCTTCATTTTTCATCTCTTCCCTCCTCTTCAGTTCTGGAAAGGAGCAAAACCCAACAATATTCATAACAGGTTTTGTTTGATCATCCAGCTTAGCCTGGGGGTCTTGGAAGTCGGCTTTGCCGGCCATGTGGCGAGAGGAAGCAAGGCATCAGGTGGCAGTGTGGCTGTGACAGGTGAATAGACGGAGCCATCTGCAGCATGGGGATAGCGTGTTTGTATGTAGGAGGGGGTGTGGGACATGCAGTTCTACCATAGTTTTTATAGGAAGAAGAGAAAAAACTTGCAAGTAATCTCTGCATCCACCAGGAAAGAAATGGAAGATGATCAAGCCTGCTATTCCCACCCTGGTCCTCCTTTATCCACGCTTGTTGGGTGCCAGGACAGTCTTCATCTCTACAATGGTTTAAGAAAAATTCCATACCTAATAAGTATGGTGAGTACTATGGAGCTTTTACACTCTTTACAAAATTGTACCTCACTCTCATTTTTTTTTCATATTAACAGCCATAACAACAACAAAAAACTTACAACTAGCTTTTAAGAAACCCCAGGGGCATTTATATCAGCATGTGCTGATGTCTCATTATATTTTATGGCTTTCAAGACTCTCATAATAGGTTGCTGGGGTTAATTCAGGTACTTTTTCCCCTGGAATAGCTTGAGAATAAAATAACAAACATAGAAACTAAAATGGTGTAGATAAAAATAGTACTGGAGGCAAAGGGGATAGATTGGCAGCTTTAGATGTCTGACTACCCTCAAACCTGAAAACAGCCTAATTGGAAGCCTGATGAATTAATGAATGAGAATTGTTAATAATAAGCTAAAAATTCAAAACATTCAGTTTTTAAAATTAGGTAGGTATACACATAGTTATGGTAGTTTGGATTTGGATATGCAGTAAAGTATCCCAGGTGTGATTTCTGTTTCCTTAATTAGCTCAGTCAGATTCAACTAAAAATGGATCTGGAAAGTAGAAAATGACCCTTGGAAGGTCTGAGCCTGCACGTCCAATATGGTAGACACTAGCCTCAAGTGGTTACTTAAATTTAACTTAAATTAAATACAATTTAAAATTCAGTTCCTCATTTGTAGTCACCACATTTTAAGTGCTCCATAGCTACATGTGGCTGGTGACTACTGCATTGAACAGCATAGATATAGACCATATCCATCACTGCAGAATGTTCTAGAAGATAAGCCATTTGTATGCTTGCATTTGTATTCATGTTAAATATATTAAAGGAACTAGGTTTAGTATTTTGGAAAACATAGCTTACTAGAGATATTATTATTGTGCTGATTATTATTATTTGGCCTAGAAATACTTCTATTAGGATAAGAAGATTAACTCATGGTTATTAACTAAAATACAGATAGAAAGGCGTGTGATCAACAACTAAGTAAATGAGAATCAAATCTGAAAACTAAATTTTAATAATTCTCTCCAGCAATAGTGCATCCTTCTAGTATAAGGAAATTGTTACGTGAGATAAGCATGTAAACAAAATAATAGTGGTTGAAATGAAGTCTTGCTGCAAGAAAATTTTAAAAAGGAAACAGGAATTGAAGGAAAACAATAATGAAGTCTAGCAGAGGTCATTAGTACAAACATGGGGGGAAAACAGTGATAAGAATTTATAAATAAAATCAGTAAAAAAAAGGAAAAGAAAAACTCACAGGTAAATCTAAAGATTTGATGCAGGGTGGAGAGGGAAGAAACTTAGAAACAAACAACAAAGCTAGGAAAGTATTTACAGAAAATATAGCAATAGGGTTTTTAATGTCAAGAGCTCATACAAGTGGATAAGAAAAACCCTGATTCTATTAGGCTTATGGGCAAAGGATAAGAAAAGAATTTGCAGAAGGGAAAATAAAGCTTGAGCACATGGGGAAATACTTTTTCTTCACTAACGATCAAAGAAATAAAATGAGATTTGGTGGAACACTTGTCAAAGTAGCAAAGGGAGAGAATGCTGGAAAGAGTGAGATACGATCAAAGCTACTTCCCACCATTGTCAGGGTGCATGTTGGGGCACAGCTCTTTCCTAAAGCCACCTACTGAAACGTATCAAGAAAATGCGCTCACCATTTGACCATGGACTCCACTTCCAGTGCTCATCCTAAGGAAAGAATCCAAAAGGTGTAGAACACTTTCTGCACAAAGGTGGCCAGCACTGTATTCAAGTAGCAAGACATGGTGAAATCATGGCACAGCTCGACACAATATTCCGTAGTAAAAATTATGCTATGATGAGTTTTTGCTCTTTATTTTTAAGTTGACAATGTAATAGTATTTGAATACATTCTTTCTTTCTAAAAAGCCAAAACATAGAGAAAGGGGGAGACCTCCTTGGCCCACCCTCTCAGGCCCATTCACCTCCCCGGAGGTTTGAAGTATCCTACAGTCACTTTGTCACCCGTCCAGCTGGCCACCTGAGATCACACTATGTAGACGTACGTAGCATATTTTGTAGAGCGTTGTTTTAAACACAAGTGAGATCTTGTTGTAAAAAGTATTTTATGACTTGTTCTTTTAACTTAAAAACATGGGTCTTTTCTCTTTCAGTACACAGCAACTTTCCTCACTCTTTTGAGTAGTGGTTCATATGTGGCCAAAGTGTTCTTTTTAAACCATTCTTCTTTGGATGAATATTTATGCTGTTTTCAATATTTCGCTTATAAAATCAGTGCTGCAACAAGCACCTTCTCTGTGCTCCTTTGTGCTCATATAGCAATGTTCGTCTAGGATGGATAGGTAGAAGTAGGATTGCTGACTTCAAATGGCAAATGCATTTTAGGATTATGATAGCTACTGCAGCAGTATACAGACATATGACAGATTCATACAACAGTGTATGCATACTCTTTGTAACACTGAATATTATCAAAGCTTTAAAATTTTTACCAATCTGGTAGACAAATAATATATCTAATTGTTTAAATAATACTGAATTATTTGTATTTTGCTGCATGTCAATCCTTGGTTTCATGTTAAAAATATTCTATAACTATCTTTTCATTTATTTTAAAACCTTTATATGGTGCCTTTTGTGGTAAAGTTTAAAGGTTTTTTTGTGATCAAATTTATCACACTTTTGCTATGGCTCTGACCATAGCAAGGTATCGAGTCTTGGTATCAAGTTTAAAATGGCTATCATTCCTTAGGGATTATAAAAATACTCATGCACATTTCTGCTAATATTTTTATGATTTAGTTTTGCCCTATTAGCTCCATAACATCTACAGGTTATTATAAAATTAGGTGGAAAAACAGTAAGAAACAAAAAAAAAATGATGCATAGAAGAGAAATGAAAATAAACATACCAAAACAATTATATATGAAAACAATTGTCTTTGGGAAGGGAGATTGGATGTGATTTTTTTTCCTTCTACTTGTTTGTATGTTTCAGATTTTTGATAACATTGGTTATATTTATAATACCTGGTTACCTTTTATGTTGTTTTTCTGCCCAGTATAGTAACCATCTTTTTCCTCTTTAACTACAGGGTTTGGTGGAGGCCACCAATCACAGAATTCCACCTGTGGCCTCCAGTGTGGGCTCATGATCCTGACTGGGCAGTCTAGAATTCCTTCTCTGGGATTTCTCTAACTGATAATAGGTGGCAAAGGGTTCCCCTGTCCCTCGCCACAAGGCTGATGAGGGTGTGACCAGAGCTGCCTGTGGACTTGTTTCCAATTAACCAGACAATGAAACAAGTGATACGCACCTACACTCAGAGAGAAAGAGAGAGACAAAAACAGACAGACAGAGGACCACACATCACTTAAAGTCCCCTGTCTAATTTTTGCCAACCCCGGATTCATCTGTGATTGAGTTACCTGAGCTGATAAATCTCTCTCCTCCCCTCTTTTTTTCTTTAGTGTGAGTAAAATTTCAGTTACTGGTACCATAAGGGCCCTGTGTAAAAAAAAGCTGTAGGAAAAGCAAGAGAGAAAACCTTCAGAGTTATGAAAATATCATTAGTAGGGAATAATGATACATCTTGGATTGAAAAATCCTCATGTAGTGGAAAGGGAGGTTAATACAAATAATATAACATAGCAACTATTTGGTTTTGAGCCATTAAGCATTTTATTACTAGAAATAACTAGCAAAGTAAGATGGTAGCAAGAAAATGCATAATACTTTTAAATTTCTGTATTCCCAACAAAGCAGGGAGGGTGCTGTTTTGGTGACGTTGCTAGGGACAGAGATGGCAGTCCTAAGACACAGACAGCACTTAGAATTGGCTTAGAAGAGATGTCTATAAATAAACATATCAACATACATTTGTTGACATATATATTAGATTCCATTTGTGGATTTTAATAACGGGAATTTGACTTAAAACATACTTCAGGTTGATATATCATTGAACTCAAGAGTTAAAAAATCGTGGATATGGAGAGAGAGGAACACTCCTACACTGCTGGTGGGACTGCAAACTAGTTAAGCCTCTGTGGAAAGCAATATGGAGATACCTCAAAGGTATACAAGTAGATCTACCATTTGATCCAGCAATTCCACTGCTGGGCATCTACCCAAAAGATCAAAAGTCACTTTATGAAAAAGACACCTGCACTCGAATGTTTATAGCAGCACAATTCACAATTGCAAAGCTGTGGAAACAACCCAGTGCCCATCAATTCACGAGTGCATTAATAAAATGTGGTATATGTATACCATGGAGTACTACTCAGCTTTAAGAAACAACGGTGATGTAGCACCTCTTGTATACACCTGGATACAGCTGGAAACCATTCTACTAAGTGAAGTATCCCAAGAATGGAAAAACCAGCACCACATGTACTCACCAGCAAATTGGTATTAATGGATCAACACCTAAGTGGACATATAGGAATAACATTTATCATGTGTCGGGCGGGTGGAGGGGGGGAGGTGGGGATAGGTATATACAAACACAATGAGTGAGATGTGCAACTTTTGGGGGATGGACACGCCTGAAGCTCTTACTCGAGGGGGGTGGGGGGCATGGGCAATAAATGTGAACTTAACACTTGTACCCCCATAATACGTTAAAATAATAAATAAATAAATAATATTTTTAAAAAGTTAAAAAAGACCTTAAAAAGTACAACTCATTCATATTAGAACTGTGAACTCTGCCAAGATCAGGACACTTAACTAGTATAACGTGGCTAGTAATCCCAATAATGGCGTTCAACCCAAGTCCCTGGAATTCCAGTCCAGTGTTCTTTCTATTGCCTCTCAAGTGCCAATAGCAGATGACTAAACTGATGAGGAAACATCAAAGACAAAAATCACACACACACACACACACACAGAGAGAGAAATAGTAAATATGTGTTGCATTAAAAAATACTATCATTTTTATACTCAATATAAAATCCAAATCTTTGGGAGGTATTATAGAGAACTACTATATTGAAAGTACATAGTGTTATTAAAGAGAGTTTAAGTTAATTGCTCATAGAAGAAACATTTATCTGGGTGGAAGTTTATGCTTGACTTAGGCTTTCAGCCTGAAGGTTGTAATAGATGAGCAACTCTCTTAACCTTAAATCTATTTTTCATACGGTGGGATGACAGTCATCATCTGAAGTCATTTTTAAGTTTCCCAGAAGTGTGGAAAAACTAACCTAATCTTACTTTCATAACCTTTTTAAAGGGCAAAATTTTACTTGTGTTTTTTAAAATCATTTTTAAAAGGAGCTACCACTCTCAACAAATCCAACTATTTAGGTTTCGGAAGGACATAAAAGAGCTGTCATTGGGGGATAAGAGTTTGTCGTATTTCTGCCCTGGATAGGGTTACACCTCATGATTTGGGGAGCATAATTATGATTTTTCTGAAATATTTTATTTCAGAAATATTATTTTTCAGAAATATTTTTCTGAATTTTTCTTAAAATTTTAAGAAACTGAACATAATGTCAAATTGGGCCTGATTTTCTTTATATAATTTTGCTGATACATGTAAAAATAATGCTCTGGGTAGCTTTGGGGCTCAGGACTCAAGGGCTTAAGAGTTGTTGAGGATCAGAAGAAACCAGACACAAGGCAGCTGCTGGGTGGTTATGGAAAGATGCTCACTCCCAAGTCCACTCCTGCTCTTCCTCATCAGGACTTCCAAAGTGTCCAGCCAAAGCACGTGACAGCAGGGCAGAATGGACTCTATCCACGGGAAGTAGACCCCACAGACGCAAGTTTTCATTCAAATTTCACATTATACTCCATACTATTCTTAAGTTTATTTTAATATAAAGGAATGAGCATTTATTTAGTTTTAATATAAGGAAATGAGCATTCCTTTATATTAAACCTCCATCACTCTCTACCCTCTCTTCTACTTTATTTTCTCTATAGCACTTCTTGCCTCTACGAAATCATACAGTTCACTTATTTTCTTTGATGGTTGTCTACTCCCTTTCCCAGGGAGGGTTATTTAGTTCACTGCTGCACACAAGCACCAAGAACAAGGCCTGGCACTTAGCAGGACTCAATAAATAACACACAGAATGAATGGCAGAGTATTTTAGATGAGTATCTGTTGAATCGCACTGTCCTAGAAGGGGCGCCCCCTTTAGCCCGTGGCTCAGAGGCACACATTCTCATCCTCAGCAGCAAGCATACTCCTAGTTTTGGAAGAAAAAGAAAATGCATGACGTTTAGGGAATGTGGGGGAAAGATGCAGCAGTGACTCCTCCCCGCTCGCTTGGCATCATGAGATATTAATATTTCTTGACTTCTGAGCCCATGCCATGAGTGTAGTGTGTCATGAGCCCACATCATGAGATATTTTGTTGATTCCTGATGAATTAGGTCTTTTGATTTTATTCCCACTAAATGTCCTCTGATTGCACGAGGGTGGTCTTCAGTGGCCTGCTCTTGCTTGGACAACGCATCCCTCAAAGCCCAGCTTAGGTCAAACTTCGGGGAAATTAGCCTTCATTTAATAATGTGAATACCAAGGCCACACAGGGGGCAGCCTCTCCAGCTCTGTGGGGCCAGGCAATGGATGTGTATGGGATCTGCCGAAATGGCCTGGAAGAACAAGCAGATTTCAACGTGTAATATAGCGGTTTTGAAAGAAAGTACAATAGTGGACCATCTTTCACTAAGCCACAAATACCAATCACTGATTCGCTTAACTCTGTTGTTCCTCTCAGTTCTCAGGAAAACACGTACTTTCTTTCATCTATAGCAATTTCAGATCCAAAAAGCTCTATCCTTGGCCTGACCATGGCCCCTTGACAAGATGCAGTTGGGCTTTAAAAGCACATTTTCCTTGTTACTGACATTTCTGAGCTTATTTAAAAGAGAGCTACCTTGTTATTCTCCAAGAGTATCCTAAACTACCTTGTTTATATACCACCACCAACGAATTTAGTATAACAAGCCCTTATATAGACCTTACCCTGTACAGCAATTCTTCCAAGCAGATAACATTTATTAACTCATTAACCTACAAAACAACTTAACTGTCACATAGATACTACTATGATTTCCATTTTACAGATGAAGAAACTGAGTCACAGAGAGATGACGAGTAAGGCCATGTAGTCAGTAAGTTCCAGTGCTGGGATTCGGGCCAGGTGCTCTGGCTCCCAAGACCATGTACCTAACTACTTACTAGCCCACCTGCCTCACACCTCTGTCCTCCTCTACCACCTTCCTGGTACGGGTCTGCCCACCTCTTACTCCTGATCTTGACTATTCCTGGCCAGAGAGAGACCCTGCTGCCTCTCTCTAAAATCATCTCCCAAACCAACCAAGCTAAGTTTCTTCCAATGGGGATGAAACCACCTTAAGGACCCTTCCCCATTCTTTGCAAACACCCACCGCTACTGATTCATTCACTTCTCAGCTGGCCCCGGCTATTCCGTGCTTTAATCAGACACACCCATCTCTTAAAAGGCTCAAACTGTTTTTCTCTCTCTGAATTCCTGAATGCAATATTTACAAATAAAAATTCCAACCAGAAAAATATCATGATCTAAATGGGGTTTTGGGAATGTAAATTAGGTGGTGGTGTCTGAAGGGGAGGGTGTGTGGGTGAGAAACTGGCTGTAGAATTGGGTGAGAAGCTGGGTGTTTGTAAGTTGAAAGTTGGAAAGTTTCTCTGTTGGAAACTTTCACTTTTGAAGTCATATACTGCTGTAAGAGCTTTGGGAAGGGAAAGGAAGGGGTGGATTCAAAAGGCATCTCAGAGAGAACAATGGATTGGACTTGTGGGCAACTGCCTCTAGGGATAAGGTAGAGAAGGGAATTAAGATGATGCCACTGTTTTGGGCCCAAATGATTATAATGAGAGTGTCACTACCTGAAATAGGTATATCAGGAAGCTAATCCGATTCAGGGAGAACAAAGAGTTCATGTTAGCATCTTCATCGTCATTCCTGTTCAACAGTTGGAAGACACTAAAAGTGAGCATTTAATGAGTCCCTTTTAAGAGTCTAACTAGGGCACATGATGTTAAATCTCCAACAATAATTAGCTGAGGGTGAGAACGCCTTTTACACTGGCCTCAAGGAGGTGCCTGCCAGAGTATTTGAGGAATAAGATCCTCCTCAGCCCCTCCCCTGCAGGGGTGGAATCTGGGGCATGATTTTGAATGTAAAGAGTGTGGCTTACTACATAGTCAAACCTCAAACAATCGCAAACAACTTTCTTCCGTCACACCTAAAAATCCTCAAAAAGTGGCAAAGTCATCAGTTGTACAGCAAACCGGTTATGTGCTTGATATCCAGGCTTGCTGTTACTTCGTATTAATTTTTTAAATAACAAACTCCATCTTGAACCCCCATCCCTATTTGCTTCTTCAAAGGCCTGGGCAATGCCGGTAGATGGGCTACAGCTTGAGCGGTGGGAGCAGAAAGCTTCTCGGAATTCAGCCATTGTCACCTGGCACTCGAGGTAGAAATGTGGAAGCAGACGCTGAGAGGGTTACAGACACAGTGCCAAGGCGGCTCAAGAGGCAGGGAGGGCCTAGGTTGGTGTGTCCGAAGAGATTGGTAGACAATGTCCTGAGACGGTATTTTGAAAATCCAAAGGACTCTGTTGATTCGTATTAGGAATGGACCCCAAACCCCGGATAGGTGCACCTTCCCCCATGTCACACAAGCTCAGGAGCAGTCTCCGTGCACATCGGTGAGCACCGAAACGACCTGCAGCAAAGCTCTGCGTTCAAAGTCTAACTTTGACCGACAGCCTTACTTCTAGTAAAGTCTACACCCCTCCTGCAGAGGGAATAAGCCGCTGCGGGTGAAGCGTTTGCCCCGGCGTCGGCGCCCAGCGCTGCGAAGCGCCAGGTTTGGGGAGGTCGTGGGTAGGGGAGACAAATCCAGTCCGGGTTTTGACGGAACGGGGGGGCCCGGAGGGCTGTGAGGAATGGCTCGCGAGGAGGGGGGCGGCGGTGGAGAACACACAACACAAACAGCTCGCGCCGGAGGACGGCGGCGCTAGGCCCGGAGCGCGCGGGCGCAGCCGGCCGGGAGAGGCGCGCGCGGGCCCGGCGGCCGGCCGCATGGAGCGCAGCGCGGCCCGCGGCTCCCGGGCGGCGGCGGCGGCGGCGGAGGCGGCAGCGCGCCGCTCGCTCACACCCACCCCCGCCCGCGGCCGCCGCGCCGCCCCGCCGTAGCCGCCGGCCGCCGGCGTCCCCGCGGGCCGGTCCAGCGAAGGCGGCGCCCGCGCCTCGGCAGCCGCCTGGCGAGTCCGCGCGGGCGGCTCCTGCAGCCCCTGGCGGCAGCCCCGCGCCCCGGGCGCCTGCGGCCACAGCGGCCGCCGGTGGAGGAGGAGGAGGAGGAGGAAGAGGAGGTGACAAACTCTCGGCTCCGCGGCCCGCGGCCCCGCGCCCAGGCATGCAGGCGCGGCGTCTAGCCAAGCGCTCCAGCCTGGGCAGCCGCCGGGGGGGCGCCGCGCTGCAGCCGGCCGGGCCCGCGTCCGCGCCCGCCAAGGAAGCCTGCCCGCCCGGGCTCCCGCCCCATGCCCCGGGCCCGGCTTCGGCCCCCGCCGCCGCCCGGGAGAGCTGGAGGCCGCCGCTGCCGCCGCCGCGCGGCGCTGGGACCGGCCCCCCTCGGGCCGCCGGGGCCGCCGCCGCCTCGTCGCCGGTGCTGCTGCTGCTCGGGGAGGAGGACGAGGACGAGGAGGGCGGGAGCCGGCGGCGGCGGGGGCTCGGGCGGGTGGAAGAGAAGCCCCGAGGGGGCGCGGAGGAGGAGGATGACGACGAGGAAGACGAGGACGAGGAGGTGGTCGTCGAGGTGGTGGACGGCGACGACGACGACGAGGATGGCGAGGAACGTTTCGTGCCCCTCGGACCCGGCCGTGCGGTCCCCAAGGGCCCGGCCCGGGGCGCGCTGAAGGTGCGTGCTGGGCGCGGTGGAGCGCGCGGAACCCGCCAGCCCGGGGAGGGAACTGCCCGGGGCCCGGGGCGAGGCGCCTGGCTGAGGCCGGGGACTGGCGACCCGGAGAGACCCGGCCGGGAGGGGTGTGTCAGGCGGCGCCGGCGGCCGCGCGGGGCGAGGCGAGGGAACTGTTGATTGCTTGCGCCTCGGCCCCCTGCACCTCTCCCAGCCGACCGCTCCCCCTTTCCTCCGAGGCCGCGCCGGGTTCGATGCCCGGGTGGGTGCCTGAAAAGGACGCTTCTCCCCGGCGGGGCGGGGAACTTGGAGATGGGACGAGGTAGGCGCCAGTTTGTGCCTGGTGGGGACTGACGAGGTAGTGGGGAGTGGGATTTTATTCTTCCCTAGGGAAGCAGGACTGTCCTCTTCTCCCTATTTTGAGGGCTATGCAAGCTTATTGAAACTAGAAAGCAGCTTCTCCCGTCAATCTCTCAGCCCCTTCTTCCACCCAGGAACAATGTTGATGAGCTTCCGTCACAGGCGCTGCAGAGAGAACCGGCAAACCCAGCACCGCAATAGGCTAGCCCTTGGTTTCTACGTGCATTTCGCCAGCAGCCTTTGGCGTTGCCCCTCGCCCTCCCGCGTTTAAACTCGACATCGCTCAGCGTGTGAGGTTTTCCTTCCTCAGAAATTGCAATTAAGAAAAAAAGAGGAAATCGGAAAAATAAAGGGAGGGGGGATTTGGCACTTAAAATGGATGTGAGTTTCTGCTGAGAATTCTAGCGAAGTCCTCCTGTGCACTGAAGCACCGAGGAGAGATCTGTCCGTTTGTGTATCTTCAGGAGATAAGGGGTTTATTATTACACAACTGACTGGTTGGGCTTTCAGGCGTGCGATTGGACAAAGCAAACCACGTTGAGGTTCATGCACGGGGTATGTTGCTAAGAAGTTTTGAGGGCAGCAAGTGGTAAGCGATGGAGTGAGTGATTTTTGTCCAGTGGTTCTTAAAATCAACCGAATAGCTATTTACTGAGTTTTCAGAAGGCATTGGTATTTCAGGAAGAAAAAAAATACATAGATGAGTTTAATAAATAGAAACAAATCTTTGGGGGCTCACACAAAAAAAGGTTAGCTCCTCAAAACTTGAAATTGCATTTCCAAATAAGTGTTAAAACAGCAGCAATTAGAATAGCTCCAGAGTAGATATGGGTACAGATTTCCTTCCTAGACCACCCTGGAAGTACTAGCTCTGGGAGTGAGAAATTTTCAGCAAATAGACATTTGGGGTGATAGTTTTTGACAGCTGCTTGTTGAAATCCAAACCGTGACCACACTCATTACCATGATCTGCTGAAAAGCCTGCTTTGTATGGCTACAGGACATAGCTGAGTTTGAAATTAAGTCACATGGTGTTAGTGACATTGAATAACAAAAATAGTGACTCCTTGCCATTTTTGTCCAGAAATACTGAAAATGTGTCTTGTGGTTTGAATAGTGATTTTGCACAATTTGTGATAGAAATATTAATAAATAATCTATGCTCTGTGATCGAAGCAAACCCAATGTAGGAAAAAAATCAGATTGATAAAAACCCCAGAATAACTGGGGTGTGATAATTCACATTGTAAAAAATATTTTTCACATCTCCAAACAAATTTCTTTTACATTCTTTCAAAATGGGCTTCATTTTATAACACTTTGGTTTGCTCACAACTTTTCTGAAACTTATGCAGTGTATTGCGTAGTTTGAGGTATTATTTTAGTATTTTATTTTTTTACCATTTTAAAGACATTGCATCTGAAGAGATTTTCTAATTGACTATAACAGGATAATTTAAATATAATGCATATAAGAATGTTAACATCTTACATCTATTCATGTATTCATTTATTCAGTAAATACTTATTGAGCACCTGTTAAGTGCCAGTGCTATTGTAGAACACAGCAGTGGACACACCTTCCTGGTGCTCACATCTAGTGAGAGGTATCGGAGCAACAAACAAACAAATAAGCAAGCAAGCATGACACTTCAGGTTGTGACGCATCCTGTGAACAAAACAATGATGTTTTAAGTCTTAGAGGAAGAAGAGAAAGTCACCATGGGGGAAGACCTCTCTGACAAGGGGACGGTTTGATCTGAGACCTGAAACACTTAGCTTTGGAAGATCTTTCCAGGCAGAGGATGTAGCAATTGCAGGTCTTGAGGTGGGAAGGAGAAAAAGGTGAGTGTGGCTGGAACTTGGTAGGTATGAGATTTGTCAAAAAGACAGATAGGCACCAGCAATATAGAGCCTGATAGGCCTTTTGCAAGTATAGTGTGAAGTCGTTGGAACGTTTTAAGCAGCAAAGGCATGCGTCTTTTTTTCCAAAAGTTTGTGCTGTGTGGAGCCCAGAGGACAGCAGTGCGAGCAGGGAGGCCAGCTGGGTGCTGTCCCTGCTCCAGTCCAAGGGAGAGGGGAAGGCAAGTTGGAGTTAGAGGTTGGCAGGAGTGGAGTTAGGAATGAGCATATTCAGAATCTATTGTGAGGATCAGTGTGCAAGAACTGCTTGACGGATTGGTTGACGAGGGATGCAGGAAAGGGAGGAACCCAGGATGAGGCCCTGAGGTACAGGTTGGTTAGATGTGCCATTTACTGAGACTGGGAAAACCTGGAAAGCAAAAATCAAGTGTTCTGTTTTGTACTTGGGAAGCCTGAGGTGGTTATCAGACATCCAGGTGGAGGTTGCAGTTAGGCAGGTGGATGTAGCAGCTAAGGAGAGAGGTCAAGCCTGGAGAGAGGAACTTGGGAGCTATCAGCATGTTGACGTCATATGAAGCTCGGAGGCTGCAAAGAGAGTGCCCTGGGCCAAGAGACGAGAGCCTTGGGCCACACTTTGGGCTACTTAGGTTTGGGTGTAGGAGGAGAAGCCAGCAAAGAGGGTTGAGAAGTAGCAGCCAGGTAAGCAGAAGGAAGGAAAACTAGAATACATTTTCTAGTTCAGTAAGCCAAGAGAAGAAATACTTCTAAACAGTAGGGAGTAATGAACTGTGTTGAATGCTACTGGAATATTGGATAAGGAAAGGAGAGAGACTTGTTCATTTGGAATAGATAATATGGAATTTCCTACTGTCTTTGACACAAGAAGTTTCAGTGATGTGCCCAGAGTGGGCTGAGCATCCAGTGGGAGGCAAGGACATAGGGGACACATATGAAACATTCTTTTTGACAAGTTTTTCTAGAAAGGATAACAGAGGAGGGGGAGTAGCTGGAAGGCATATGGTCCAGGTTGTTTTTTCTTTTTAAGATGGGATACAGTAGACTAGTATAGTGACTAGAGCATGATGGGAATTATCTGGAAGAGGACGGGTGTATTAGCTTTCTATTGCCATGTAACAAATTACTACAAACTTTTTGCCTTCTAACAGTTCTCACAGTTTCTGTGGGTTAGGAGTCTAGGCTTAGCTTAATTAGGTCTGCTGCTAAGAGTCTCACAGGCTACAGTCAAGGTGTTAGGTGGGTTGAGTTCTCATCTGGAGGCTTGACGATGGAGGAATTCACTTCAAGCTTACTCAATTGTTGGCAGAATTCATTCCTTGCCTCTGCTTCTTGCTGGCTCTTGCCTGGAGGCTGCCATTAGCTCATAGAGCCCCTGTTCCCCCACCCCCACTTCCCTCAGTTCCTTGTCACATGGGGCTCCTCAATGCAGCCTCTTCCTTCATTAAGCCTGCAGGGAGACTCAAGGCCTGCCTACCAGCAAGGTGGAGTCTTGCGACATTCAGTAATCACAGAAGGAATCCTCCAGCGTCTTCGCCATATTCTGTTGGTTAGAGGTGAGTCACATGTTCCATCCACACTTAAGGGGAGGGAATTATTCCAGGGCATGTATACCAGGAGGTGAGGATCACTGGGGGTCATGTTAGGGAGGAACCTCCTTGCAGAGAGAAGAGGGAAACTGCAGGAGGAAAGTGCTTGAAAGCTAAAGGGAGGGGACTGGAACCCAAGTAGAGGGTTGGCCTTTCAGACGTCTGTTTCTTTTCATTGAACTGGAGAGAAGGTGGCGAAAACCAGGCCAGATGTGGGTATGTTTTCTATATTGGATGATGGTCAGCTGATGGTGCTTGTCTGATGGCTTCTATTTTCCCTATGCAGCAGGAAGGAAGGGCCTCAGCTGAGGGTGTGGGAGATTTGAAGTGAGAGCTGAAGGCATGAAATAGTGTTGTGGGAGAGTAGGAGAGCACGTGTGCTATTCAATGACAGAGTTGCCAGCAGTATCAAGTACCCACCTGAGGCTTGTGGTTTTTGCATTTACAGTGCAAGCCGTGTGTGTGTGTGTGTGTGTGTGTGTGTGTGTGTGTGTGTGTGATTTTCCCAACTTTATTCCATTGACTCTTTTTTTTTGAGACAGAGTCTCACTCTATTGTCCGGCTAGAGTGCTGTGGCGTCAGCCTAGCTCACAGCAACCTCAAACTCCTGGGCTCAAGCAATCCTCCTGCCTCAGCCTCCCAAGTAGCTGGGACTACAGGCATGCACCACCATGCCTGGCTAATTTTTTCTATATATTTTTTAGTTGGCCAATTAATTTCTTTCTATTTTTAGTAGAGACAGTGGTCTCACTCTTGCTCAGGCTGGTCTCTAACTCCTGAACTTGAGTGATCCTCCCGCCTTGGCCTCCCAGAGTGTTAGGATTATAAGCGTAAGCCCATTGACTTTTAGATAGAGTGATAATAAAAATAATCCTAGTTAAATTTATTGAGTGCTTCCCATGGCCAGCACAAGTCCAAGTGTGTATTCTCATTTAAACTTCATTACATATCCACGAGTCAGGCATTATTGTTATCAGCCTTATTTTATAGAAAGGATAAGCAGCTTACTTAAAAACACACAGCTGTTCGGTGGCAGAGCAGGGGTTTGAACGCTGGACAGTCTAACTCCAGAGCTGTCAGCCTTATGCATTATACCGCATTGCCTCTTGTAGAGAAAGAGGAGAGCTGGATTCAGCAGAGGTGGGGTTTAGCCAGGTGGGTCAGCAGTGCAAAGAAAGAGAGGGGCTTATTGTCAAGGGAGTTGGCAAGCTGTGACTATGATGATAGACCATGGGATGTAAGAAAATTGAGGAGAGGAGTAGGGCAAGGAATGGTGAAAAAATCATGGATCATTGGGTTAGAGAAGAACAAATTAAATAATAAAATCTACAAAAGAATGGGAATGAAATCCATGACAATTTGGGCTCCCAAATAATATTCATACAAATGAATGTTGAACCCTTCAGAGTCAGGAATCTATTTGAAAAGGATCTGATGAGGATTTATTACTTGGGAGTCAGTATGGCTTCCATTCTCCTACTGAGGATACTGACTTAGAGAAGAAATGTCATACTTCAGGAGGCATAGTCACAAGTGGGGAGCGTGGGTTTGCGACCATAGCCTGTGTTTTAATCACTGACCTGGAATCTCCCTATATTTATTTGAAATTTATATGCCCATTTATTTCCAACTGGATTGGGGTTGGCTGAGGAAATAGAGAAGCTACTAAGTATATGAGATTGCTTTGTTATTATAGTGGATTTAGGCTTTAAATGTGACAAGAGAAACTTTGTATTACATGGTTTTCAATTTCTGATGAAAGAAAGCTTTCGTATTTATTTGCAGTGGTAAGATTCTTGCACGTGGGCATGTGCACACAGAGACAATCTCAACCCCTCTTACCCCCCCAACTAATCTCCTGGGCCCTTGTATAAGGTACACTAAGTAACTCAGTAAACAGTATCTTCAACTAGAGTTTAATTAAACAAACAAACAACAACAAAAAGGGCACTGTTTCAAACATAAGGAGGATTCAGTAATAAGTTGCAATTCAGTGAAGAGAAAGCAGCAGTGGGCTGAGATATCAGGGCCCAGGCTGTGCTCTGCAATCCTAACAGTTCAGGGATATGAACACAAGAACCTGGAGAGGTTGGTAATGTGCTGGTAAAATAAATATAGGAAAAACCTGGACACAAAAGACTGCTAGAAGTTCTACCAAGATTTCATCTCTTGAAAAACTTGGGAAGAAGGGCTTTTAAATGAGATAATATATGTCAACGTTCCCACTTCCAGTGCTCAATAAATATTAATTGAATGGAATCTGCTTCTTGTGTGCCAGCTCTTCAGGGATGGTTAACACATCTATTAGACTATCTTTTGAATATCGGATGACTTTAAGAAGCCTTTGGCAGGGACTGTGCAGCAAACACTGAATTCCAATTTCTAACAAGTATGTGTCTTGCAAATGGTCTGCGTTGGCTCGAGCAAAAGGCATATGCTTAAGATACCAGACAAAGTTGTCATTCATTGAATCGGAGACTGCCAGAGCTGGAAGGGAAACAGAGATTATCTAGTAATCTAATACCCTCATTTGACCACCGAGAGCACTATGAAAAGTGGAATGCCTTGTCCGGCTCCGGCTGCTAGCAAGTTAGGTGGGGCCAGGATTGGTGTTCTGGTCTGCCAACTGTTGCCCCCCTTTCTGCATTAGTTTCTTGTGCTCAGGAATGATCTACAGCTCACACGGTCAGAGTTATGGATAGAAAAATCACAATTTTCTGAAACGATTTCTGAAATGATATGTCCTCCCACATCAAGGGGGATTGGAGGGGAAAGGAATGGGTACCGTTTCCTCCTCACTTCAGTGTGTGATACATGAGGCAACCAGTCTTGTCACACTCACTGCTTACTATTTTTGGAATGCTTGTTCTTTGTAAAATACATCAGGTAGAGGTGGCCTTACAGGTGGCTGTGGTGTGTGATGGATCTGTGAATCCTGCTTGGGCCAGTCTGCCTCCCTGTGAGGTTCCCAGGGGACATGTGGACTCAGAGGATGACAACAAATGGGAAAAGAGCCCCATTTCATCGTAAAGCAAGCTCCCATAATCCCTGGTGTGGTGCACATAGTAAACTTGCCTAGGAGGTGTAATTTAAAGTCAACCCTTAACTAGGGCCTCTTTTTCTTCACTGAAAATTTACTACTTGTTGATCGTGGAATGCCCTACAACACAAGCATTAGAGAAAAGAAGAGAGAGAGTGAGAAGTCAAGCCCTGCCCTGAACCTGCTACCCCCTGCCACTTAGTAAGAAGCAGCCAGAGCGAGCCATAGTCCTGTGTGTGTTTGAGCTTTTAAAATTCTGGAGCCGTATTCATTAGGAGATTTGTTCTAATCAGAGTAATATGTCCTCCCACATTAAGGGGGCTTGGAGGGGAAAGGAATGAGTACCATTTCCTCCTCACTTCATTGTGTGGCGCATGAGGCACCCAGTCTTGTCACAGTGACTTGACATAATGTTTGCTAAAGTCAAGCAAACTTTACCTTCTAGATGCCCTGTGCAGTCTCATCTTAAGGTAAATCATGATTTCCATCAGGCTTTCCGAAATATCTGAGAATACTTGGAGACCCTTATAAGCAACCTTCTGGCCTAGCCAAATCTATGCTGTTGAAATAAGGATGATTTTCTTTGTGTTTGTTGTCTATGCTTCTACTCATTTCCTCAGTGAGGAGATGTTTATTGAGGGCCACTGTTGACCAGGTTGCTGATACACAGGTGGGAAACAGCAGTAAATATCACTGCTTCCACTTCTGGGTAGCCCACACATTCCTGCCAAGTTGTCTATAAAGAGGTATGGAGTCTCTTTCCCCCTTTATACCTAAAACGATCAAGATCTGCCCAGAGACCTTAGTTGGTTACCACAATTTCGGAGGTAATTTTGAAATGTATCTTTAAAACAATTGTAGCCAAACAGTCCATATGCAGAAGATTCTGTGGTTTGGCTAGGAGGTAATTCCTGAATAGCTGGTCAAAAGATGAGTTTAGATCACTAAATTTGGGAAATAACCCTAGTTACTCTTATTTACTGGATGAGATGGAATAGAATTTAACCCTGAAATATGTGTTAGTGGAATTAAAGTGATTACATTCTTATACTTCATTGAAGAGTCTGTTTTGGAAAATTCAGTGTTATAATTTATGTGTAGGAAACAGGCTTGACTCTAGAGTTTTAAAGGAGGGTCTGTAATTTTGGGGTCAGAACTTTGCAGTAACATACAAGAGGGGTTTGTTCATGTTGCAGAACACCATGGAGCCTTGAGGAGCACAGAAGTAGCAGGATGCTGCCTGTGTGTTGTTCCAAGAGGGCTGACGTAAAATGCCTTGTCTCTGTGCTACACACAATGGTTACCAGTGACACGCTTGCTTTCTTTATGGTCTTGTCATAATGGAAGGTTGAATGAAAGTCAGAGCTCCCTGATGCACACTAACTGGAGATGGCTAGTTGAAATAAAGTGAATGTCAAAAATGCTTCTGCATTTTAAATTAAGTTCAATTTTTTTTTTTTTTTTTTTTTTTAAATTTTTTTTTTTTTTTTTTTTTGAGACAGAGTCTCACTTTATTGCCCAGGCTAGAGTGAGTGCCGTGGCGTCAGCCTAGCTCACAGCAACCTCAAACTCCTGGGCTCAAGCGATCCTGCTGCCTCAGCCTCCCAAGTAGCTGGGACTACAGGCATGTGCCACCATGCCCGGCTAATTTTTTTTCTATATATATTAGTTGGCCAATTAATTTCTTTCCGTTTATAGTAGAGATGGGGTCTCGGTCTTGCTCAGGCTGGTCT